>VYZV01000485.1:16694-33399 GCA_013401275.1 Pandion haliaetus | reverse complement strand
GGCTGCTCCCGCGCTCGGAAATTCACTGCGGGTGGGTCTGTGAGAGAGCGGGAGGGCAGCGGGTCTTCGGAATTACGCGGGGCTAATTCTTCTCGGCTCCGGAAGGTGCGAGCAGCCCCCAGCTTGGGACTGAAGAGAGACGTCGTGGGGAAAAACACTATCCGAACCAAAAAGCTTCTAGGAGGGGGTTACACTGTGACCCTAACACGGGTGAGAACTTTGTATATTCCGATACAATGGTTTGCAGTGTTGTTTGTCGCTTAAAGGGGCTTTCTTAAGGTCCAGCAAAGGAAGAGAGTTTAATTGCCAAGTAATAACCCTGCCGCGTCGTTTCTGAAACCGCCATGGTACGGTGTGAACGCTCCTGAGTGAAAGGGCACTAGCGGTCGGCTTGCTTCCTGCAGAAGTGAGTGGCGACTGAAGCACTGTGCAGGGGGTGTGTATTTGGACGCGCAGGCTATCCCGGCCCACGCACACCTCTGCCTGCGCCCGCACGCCGCGCGCCCCTTCCCCGAGAGCATCTGCCAAGGCTTAGGCGAGCCCCGTGCCGGGGCTGCGACCGGCCTGTCGTGCTGCAGGGGCTCTTTGCCCAACCTTCTCTCCATTGGAGTGTCCTACGACGCTGCTCTTCGTTGGAGTGTCGTACCACGCTTCTCTCCATTGGAGTGCCGTACCACGCTTCTCTCCGTTGGAGTGTTGTTACCACGCTTCTCTCCATTGGAGTGTCGTACCACACTGAGGTTCACTGAGGACAGGGTCTGCAAAGCTTGTGTTCATACTGCCTGCTTGCATCCCCTGAGAAGATCTGGTGAAAAGCTTGTTCTATTTCTTCCCGAGACCTTCTTTAAATGTCTGTTTCTCCTAACTTACATTTCCCGGAATAATAGTCCTTTTTAAGTGGGATGAGAGCACGATGGAGAGTGGATTGGGATATACTCAGAAAAGCGAACACTTTGTGGTTCTTTGCTTAATGAAATGGAAAACGTACACAAAACCAGAACTACGTTGTGAATGTGGCTTCAGGATCCACTAACTTTCATGGGAGTGCATATATAGTGCGTTTGTGGTCTGCTCTGACGTTCATTGCGACCGACAGCATCCCCCTGGTGACAGCCTGGGAATGAATTAGTGAATGGATGCTTTGAATGATGATCTGTCTAGGGAGGGGTATGGAAGTCAGTGCCTGACAGCCTTTGATCATCAGTTATGAGTAATAGAAAAAGAGGAGGAAAAGGGCATAAATAATAACAACCGTAATGGGCATAAATACAGCCTGAGGTGGTATAATTTTCATCCCAAAGGCTATACATGCTGCTTCACCTCAGGTGTACAGAAATAGTAAATAAATATTCTATGTATTTGTTTCTTTGTGGTGAACATCGGTAGATAATAACTAACACCTGCACAATTTAAATAAGGAAGAAGATGCCAAATTGCAGCAGGATTTTCCGAAGTGCTCAGCCTTCACTGGGTTTATTCACTGAAGTGAATCACGAAATTCCTGCCAGTTTCAGCAGAAACAGAGTTTACTCATTGGGAATTAGATCCCCTTAAATTCTTGCTGGTTAGGCCAAAACAACCGTCATTAAGAGCTGGCAGGAAAAAAAAAACACACCATAGAACTATTTTTATTAGAAAAAATAGTTTTGCTGGAATTGGAGTACGTGGAAATTTCTGAAATTTCAAATGGAAAATCAAAGACTCCACCTTCAATTATTCCAAATATAACGTTCCGATTATTTATTTTAGAACACAGTCTATATGGTAGTATTAAAGACGATGTTAAAGCAACACTCTGAAGGTAGTAACATCACACACTCCAGAGGCAGGAGAGGTCTCCTATTTTACATCGCTTATGATACCCTTCATTATCTGTTCTGTTTCTTTTCCTGTAATATTCCCAGCTCATCCATTGGAGAGCGTGGAGTTGAACCAGGCCGGGTACTGAAGAAGACAGTTACTTTTAGAGCCGTTGCTGCATTTGTTGCTGAAGTTGAAAAGTGTATAGCAAATGAGACAGGAGTCTGCGGAAGCAAAAATGATCACATCGCTAAAGAAGTTAGAGAGGGATGTCCACGTCCTTGTTCTGTCACGTTCCGATGTGGCGATAGGCAAGTTACTTCATTCTTTTTCCCAGGTGGGCACCAAGTTTTGTTCTTCGTTTCACGGCGCCTGACGTCAGATCTTCGGTCTTGTCTGCAGAATCCAGGTAGGTTATCCCAGAGGTGGTCCAGAAATGTATCATTCTGCCTTTAAGAAGGATAGCATAGCAGAGGAGATGAAGGCCAGATGATGGAGAGTTTGGAGAAAATGAAGTACCGAGTAGGCATTATTTGTTTTCTGCAGCTGTATTATTAGCTACCGCCTTATGATGCGTGAACGTGTGTTACGTGCACACTCTTCATTCCGGGAGTTTTAAAAGTTTTTGAATCATTGCATTTGCAATGTTTTAAATGCTGCGTTGTTTTATAACTCGTGTGCCATTTCTCAGCTTTTAAAAAGCAGATCTAACCTTTTAAACTGCAGTAGCAAACCACACTGCTTTAATTTAATTAATTTTTATTGTAATTTTCATTATTTTAATAGATTGCAGTAAATTTAGACTTTAATGATTTCATTTTTAAAAGGAAGAGTGTACACTATTTTATCAATTAACCCCCAAATTGATGATTGCTATTAGCCTGAAGGCATCAGTTCCCAGCTCTTTCTCCTGGTGACATGACTTCTAACTTTGCTTCACGTTGCAAGTTCCATTTCTGAAACTGATTTTGTGTTTGACAGAGATATGAATACTCATTTCGAAACTATCAGACCAAGGTAATTTTAAACAAAGTAGACCTTTTTTTGTTGTTTTATTGCATTTTTGTGAATAATATCCATGCGAGTATACTTTTAATGGTTTCAGTTTTCTCAAATCTTGATTATCGAATTTTTCATTGAAAAATGTCATGAAAATTATGTGTCCTTAAAACAACTGAAAAACACAGTAAACTAAAGAGTTACATTAGTTTAGTATTAACATAATTCATTGTACCTTTCCTATTTATAAGATTAGCAATTGGACTTAAAAATGAAATGAATTTGTCCAAGTTGCATTGACGTATTTAGTTGTGAAGTATTCTCAGAAATAATTAAAAGGAAAACTTTATATTGAAACACATGTATACAAAACTATTTCTATGAGTTTCCTTCTGTTGCTTGCATTTTTGAAACTTGTGTAGTACTTTTTAGAGAACGAGGAGAACGTTACCGCCTCAGCAAGGTGTTTTGCCCTCTGCCGTTTGAGAGGGGGTGGAAGGCTGCCTAGGAATGGCAGCCCCGGCTTAGGCGGTTAGTCCAGGATCTGGTGGCCCACACCGGCTCCTCCTGCAGAAGCAGCTGAAGTCCCGTTTAATTGTGTCATTCTGCTCACCGGGATGGATTTCTGGGGTGATGCCGAGGGCAGCTGTTTGCCCTCCTTTCATGGGAACAACGCTGGCCTTGCTTTCTCTTTATATCAGATCTCTTCCATGTTCCCGGTCATTTCTTCTTCCCTTTCTCTGGCCATTCATTACCTTTGCAATACTCTTTTGGGAGATATGTTGGCGAGTGCCGCTCACAAGGCCACACCATTGATTTTTGTTGAGGACGTTGTTTTGGTTTTTAGCTTGGCTTCCTATGGAAACGACATCTATACAATGTCCACAATGCCTGTGAACTGATGAGTTGATTTCTGCCACTTTTGACAGGCAGAGCATATTTAATATCTTACTGCAAGTAGTTAGTAGCAGAGCAGAAAAAGAGACATCCTCTAAACGTCCTGTCTGCGACAGAAGTGCAGCCTGTCCTCACGCATGGTGATGTATAATAGAATTACTTTTCCCTAGATGTCCCCAAATGCAGGGGAAACCTCAGCTGAAGATTACACCCTCTCAGATAGAAAATCAGCCAGTCATGTAGTAATCCAGTCTGTGTTAGATTCGGTACCGTCTGAGATTGCCAGTCCTGTTCATTATCCAATTCCTGCATAAACTAACTCTCTTTTATCTCTTTTTCAACATTCTCAGTTCCTTACGTCTGTTTGGGACTAATCTTCTTAGACCTTATGAAGAGGTACTGGGATTTATTTTTTCCACCTGGTGGACATTGTTTTACGCTAAGCAACACTGAATTTAGTGGGATTTTAGGGAGAAAGCTAGAAGATCTTAGCAAAGTAAAAAATAAAAGGGAAGAAGAAGAGAAGAGTGGATGCAATTAAGCTTCTACCTTAGATATGACAGAGAACATGAATAACAGCTGACAGAAATTCATCCTTTACAAAATTAATCTTGTATTGTACCAAAGGAAGCAGTCTCTTTTATTGAAGTTACTTACCTGCAGCATCGGCTTCAGAGGGTTTAACATCTACATCTACTGGAGGAGATAATGGGCAGATTTGATAAATATTGCTCACTGAAAAGGCATGGAATGTATGAGAGCTGTATGGTTTGTTGCTGAATGTGGCTGCCCACAAAGCCTTTGATGCGTATGTCATACACTGGAGATTAAAAGCTCAAATTCTGCGGCTATGGGATCATGCAAGTGTCTTTGATAACTGATCAAGTGGTCTGTGAATTGCCTAGCAAGACAGCTTTAAGCGCTTACAGAATCAAAGTTAAAACTAAAGATACCGTTACAATTTCTCAGGGAAAGAATAAAAAAGCACATCAAAATCTTTGAGGAACGTTCTTGGAAAACTATAGCCAATGTCTGAAAAGACCATCAGAGTGACAGTGCCTTCGGAGCAGAGAGATGAAATTTATATTATCCACCCTGTGGTAGGGAAGAATAGACATGGGAGGGATTACAGATGCCATAGCATGAAATAATGCCTCGCATATGGTAAAGAATATGTGAACTGTAAAGTGGGAAAAAAATAACTTCGGGCCATATGTTCCCCTCTGCCATCAAACTGCATGGGAGAGCAAAATAATCCAAAAATCATGTGGTTTTTGAAGCGCAGCCATTCAGCTGCGTTCTCCTGCTGCCTTTGTACGTTATGCAGAGCTGGATCCAGAAGTGCTGTGTAAGAAGCTACACAATACGTCGAACAGTGCTAAAGGCCGGGGAGCACAGCCCCATTCATCTCCCAGTTCCAACCTTCCCCGTGCTGGAACTGGCAAGGAAACAGGAGAGCAAGGGTGGGCAGGGCAGGGTCCTGATACTCAGCTCGGTTTTGGTAGAACATGAGTCAGGCACAAGGGATGCCATCCTAGCCCAAATAAAGTCAGTGGTAAAACTGCCATTGGCCTAACGGGGCCAGAATTTCTGTCTCATTAGATACCTCTGACACCCCCGTCTTCCTGGAGCGACCGTGCTGCTGCTGCTGAGGCATCGCCATCGCCGTGGCCCCGGCCCCGCGCCGCCGTTTGGCACCGCTCTCCTGACAGCGTCGGGAGACGGGACAGAACACCAAGTGGTTCGTGGTCAGAGCGGGATCGCCCGGAGACTGCGCTTCGCGCGCGCGGGTTTTAGGTGGTGTCAGGCGTGTGGCACTGTGGGGAGCTGCTCGTTTGTCAGCTCTTTCCTTCCTGTCGCTGCTGTTTGTTTTTTTCAACCCAGCCTGTCGGCCATGTTTTTACAGAAATGGGAATACAGTTACTTTTCTCCCTGGAGCAAACCCCCTTGAATTCCTTAGTTTTGCTGCTTTCCTTGCTGTGCAGCCAGAGAGACGGGAGCATAGGCATGGGAAACCTGGAAGGAGTGCTTTGTAGGAGCTCCATTCAAAATCCACGTGTTAGCAGAAGATAGGATGTGTGGCGGTTCTGCTTGCACAGCACGTCGGCAAAGCCCTTTTACCGACATGTCCCAGTACGAGGGAAGCTGTGTAACTTCACATCATTTAGAAATAAGTGAAGTATATTAAGCTATAGAGCTAAGCAGAGGAAAAAATTAACACGCTGAGGTGATGTGAAGCGACGGAAGACTATACCATGAAAATCATTAACTGATAATTAGGGCCTCTTACATTTTCTAACTGTGGAATATTTCTTCCCCAGCAAATTCTTTTCTGCCACGGGAGTTTTAATTTCTCTGTTCCCTGGGCATTCAAGTTGCACTTTCTGTTTTCTACCTGATAATGTTTATCACACTTGCTAAGCCTAATTTCTCACACAAGGGAATAAAATCTTCGCTGACTTTCAGCTGCCTCGGCATGGGGCAGACTAAGTGGTAGTTACCGAGAATCAAAACATCTGGCCTGAGGGCAAAGGCTTTTCTGTCCCGGGTAAAGGAGCTGAGGAACTGAATGCACAGGGTTGTAATCCTCGACATGCAGGGAAGAAAGCTGAGAGAAGAGTTGAGATTGTCACGGTGATGGCAAATTCAAAAACTATGAGAGGATCCAGTCAGCAAGAGAATAAGACATGCCTGGCATGAAACACAGTAATTACAAACCTTTCAGGTTGCATTAAAGTTCTTCCATATTTACTCAATGACACCTCTGAAAACGATCTAATTACAATAGGGTATTCCGGGAAAATAAGAGGCTTCTGAATCTCTGCAGAAGGCTGGTGCTACTTTTTTACTGTAAGCAGCAGGCATTCCAGAGGAGTTGTGGGTTCGTGTCTACGGCAGGTAGTGACAGTGGGTGCCTGGGCGACATACGAGAGGACTATACTGCTCAGAGGGCTCAAGACCAGGATTCCTCTTTGTCATATTAATAATTCCTGGAGAAGGGTATTTGCTCAACAGCCAGGAGCCAGAAATACTTTTACACAAGTGGTAGATTGCAGAGGACAAGCAAGAGCCCTTTTGGTTCCAAACAACACAGGCAGCATCTGAAGCAGAGTGAGAAGAGCAGCCTCGTGGCGTGTTTGTTAATAGGTGAATGTTCTCCGTGACAGGCAGCTTGTTCTTGAATCACGTAGTTCATGTAGTACTGAGTACCCCGCAGTGAGTACCAAACAGGCAAAGCAGAGTGGGTATGCTAAGACAAATAAATCCAATACAGAAACCCACAGAAGGAAGAGATTCAGTGAAGGGAGTGATGGAGTATCTGGAATTTGTGTCTATCCTCAGCAATCCATTCATTAGAGAAGTTACAGTATATATACAGTATAGCGTTACCAGATGTCAAAAGGAGAAGAAATAGTGTGGGATTATCAAAAAGCTGGAAGTAAAACATGAATTCTGAGAGCAACGGATGGATAACGAGAGCGTTAAAGTGTATGCATTATCTACAACATGCATTTAGAGACTTTTGTCTGGCACGAGTTCTTCAGAAAGTCCTAATGACAACTGCAGATAGATTGAAAAGGGCCCAGACTTCCACAGTGAACAGAACAAATGAGGGAACGTGTACAGCCAACACAATGTCAATGTGAATGATGTAAAGGGATGTAAAAAATGCTGAAATGTGTAAAATGTTTCCTAGGGGAAGGAGTAAGGAGTGATAGGTTCTAAAGCATGGCTTCAGTAAATGATAATTTGAAAAGGAAATGCTCCAGAGAGTCAGTAAAAAAGCCGTGGAAAGCAAAGATATGTTATAAAAGAAAGCTAAAACCAAATTACAAGGCAGTGATAGAAAATAAGTGTCACAGCATCATGCAAAATATATGGCAGCAATTGAAGCAACTACTGTTTTCATGCAACAATTCAGCTTCATATATACATTTATATTCTTTCAGATGATCAAAATAGGTCCAGATGTATCTAAGAATGGGCATGGAGTTGTCCTTGAGCTTAGGATGAAGGAGCATGGGAAACTTGCCTGGGTAAGAGCAAAAACAGAATTATGTTTAAGACCTATTAGATATTGGTTTTACTGAGATTGCACAATATTCTCAATGCCAGAGGGTTTAAAACATTTTATAAATAAAGTTGAAACATAATTTCTAAATTATGTACGTTCAGTTGCATATGTAAAATGTAGGTTTAAGCATTAATTTAAAGGTACCATCTCGGTCAATATAAGATACAGCTGGCTAATTGGCTGTTTGTAGATTTTCATATGGTTATAACAAATAGCAGGTGTACACTAGGTTGCAAATGTGCATGTATGATATTGAAAACTTTCATTCAAGCAATTAATAATAGCTATTAGAGATCTTAGCTGGAAAAGTTTCCCTCCTATATTTTTCTAGATGGTTTTCCAATTAATTTCATTTAGATTTGTGAGTGATTAGCATTTCTAAACACCGGTCTTACTTATATCTGAACTTGGACACTTGGAAGATAAGGAATACATTACAAAAGGCTCATTTGAAAACTTCGGTTTGCCTATCTTCCTCATTTTACTTCTTGAAACTTGTAGCAGAGTTAATTCAGGTTCCCTGGGTACTAACCCACAAAGTAAGGCCTGTGTTCCTTTTTGTCCTCTTATAGTGCCTTACCCTAACTGCTGTATGTTTTCTTATTTCTGCTGTAAACAAGGTTGTTGACTTTAAAATTACGATCTTCCTTTTATGGTCTAACACGTTCTCACTCAGTTCTATCTGTGACTGTTTCAGCACACCTCTAAGGGTCTAACAGTATATGCCCACCTTGTTTCTGCTTATATTATGACAACTTTTTAAATTGCATAGTCACATACTGCTTTCTTCTCCAGATTGAGTAGTGAACTGGAGTTTCATTTTCTTCCTGCCTGCCTCTGCAGCACAGATGATTTTCTTTTAGCACATCTTCTGTTTGTTTATAGCATGTAATAGAAGTCATCCGGCATTTAATTCATTAACATGCTTTTGCTATATAATTTGCAGCTTTATTACCTCTAACCAAATACCATTGGCAGTAACAAAGACATCATTCTGCAGAAATCCAGCAAGAAGAGGACACAGGATGGGCTGGGGAGAGCACTGGAATGGAATTCCTACTTCGCTCTTCTATAACATTTTCCACCTTCATTCTTAAAGAATTTTTATGGAGGTGAATCATTATTTCCATTTGCCTGTGGGAGAAACTGAGTCACCTGAAGAGGAACTGATTTGCCACACAGCAAGTCAGTGGCAGAGCCAAGAGCAAAGAACAAGGCTCTTCATTTCCTGCCCGGTGCCCTCGTGACATTAACTCAGTTTACGGCTCTGCCACAGTCTTCTTCATGACCTTAGGTGAGTCATTTGGGTTCTTTAGCCTGCTGACACTGAACCGCCTGTTTCATTTTAAGCTGTTTTTTAAGATCACAACTGGCTGAAAACCCTCCAGTGATGCCTTGGCCATATACACGGATGGTTCAGTCTTTCTCACAGGTTCTTTGCAGGGGAGAATTTGTTGTTCGGCACACTGTTACATTAGGTAATGTTTTATTTTTTCCTGCTGTGTTTTTTTTTTCCCAGAAAGTTTTCACAAGGACTAATTTTAGCCAGGGGAAACCTGTGTCCGTAGATGATAGAAAGTGGTAAGTTAGAGGAGCCTCTGTTCAGCTGCTCCGAGGGTACATTACCTGTGTGCTATGGGCCCCCAGTTCTTCAGCTTTGCAAATGCTATTTTCCTTTTCCGTAGACATCTGGAGCACAACTGTCTGCACTCCAGATGATGTCATGGTGCGGATGAGAGGAGAGCTCGCTCCGCCACCTACGGCTCCCCATGCAGCGTGGATGAATAGCTGAAAAAAACCACCTTCTTTCCCTTTCCCCTGCCCTACCTCATCCCATATGCACATAAAGCTCTTCCAAACGTTTCCTCTAGCATTCCTCCTAAGAACACCTCTGCACTGTCCTGCAAAGCCTCTTGTGGTACGAAGCAGCCATTTCAGTATTTGGCTCTACGTTTGTGGTGTGTTTTGCTGTTACTACTTCTGCTGTTCCCTCTGCTTTCTTCTGTTCCTTCTACTTTCCTTACTTCTTTTTGATACTCCTCCTATTTCCACTGTGTCTTCTCCCTTTTTCATTTCTGTGTGGTTTTTTTTTTCCTTTTCATGCTTCTTTTCCACAAGAAAAGGGAGGTGTTCCACTCTAGCCCAACCTCAGTCACAGAGGCATGGCGAGGTGAGCTGGAGAGCTGGCAGAAAGCACTGCTCTTGTCTGGCTGTGCAGGGAGAGGACTAGGGATTTGCTGCTGTGAGGATTTCCCAGAAGTAATACTGGAGCTGGTCCAACAGTTTACAGTAAAAGGGCTGCAGCTCTAATGCAAGTGCAGCAAGGTGAAGGCCATCTGTTTTTCGGGTTAGGTACAGGAACTCAGAGTGGCTTGTCAGGTGCGTCTCTGGTCTGAGAAATTAAGTAACATCTTTGGACAGGATGCTACGTGGTACACCCTGGCCTTGAAGGATCCAGCCTTCACATGAAGTTGGATGGACAAGAGGAGAGGCAGAGCTCTGCTCTGTAATGAGCACGCAGAGTTAGGAACAAGAGGCCCCATAACTGGAGGACATTATCGTGGGGCCAAGGCATCAGTTCCTTGGCCTCCCTAGCCCCACTCTCCAAGCAAGATGCTCAGCAGTGCTGACAAAGGAGCCTGGCTCTGAAGAACACTTTACGTTGCTGCATTTGGGTCAACCTAAGAGGAGTAGTAGGGGGAGAATGTGTACTGGGGTTACAGCCACCGTTTCCTGAGCACAGGACAGACACCTCAGACGACTTTCAAGGCGGTGAAACCTGTGCCTCTCTGCCGTACACGGCCCAAACACCGGGAACAGCAGTACCTGCTGAGTGACCGGGCATATTGAGTTCAGCACCTCTGAAGGATGAATGCGTCCCACTGTTGGACTTGCTGCCGTGTCATACCCCCCAGAGTAGAAGCTGAAGCAATGGGGCAGAACCCATTAGCAGCATAGTTGGGGGAGGACAGCTGAACAGTGTTGAAGGAAAACTTTCAGTGCATCGTTCTCACAGAGGGGAACCGAGTACAACGATGACGCCCGCATATGGCAGACAACTGAGCGTGTGGTGCGTGCTGGAGACTCCTGTGACGTGTGACACACAAGCCTTGCTTCGGGTGGGACTAAGCATCCCTTTAGATGGAGATTTGGATAACTTACCTGTAGACCAAAAACTAGTTGTTGTGGATGCTCCCTAAATGTACTCGATTTTTACGAGATAGAACAGTGCTAGAAGTGCGGCATGTACTGAGAGTGGGAAACGGTAGTCCTCAGGGCCAGTGGGACTTTGTTCCCGTTGTCCATGTGTGGTTCTTATGGAGGCTCTTCCTTCCTCTGTGGGAGAAAATTTTCAGTGTGAGTGGAGTTATTGACAGTGGCAATTGCACAGCTTAAGGAAATCTTTTAAATATGCCAGGCCCACGCCACTGAGCACTCGCAACAAAAGGATCGATTCAATTCTCAGTAAGAAGCTGAGAGCCGGAGAGACTGAGATGCTTGTGGCAGTCTGCGCTGCTGAGGTGCACAAGCGCTTTCTATAGGAACATGGCATTTTCCAAGGGCTGGTGGCTTGCCTGCAGTTCTGGTGGGACGCAATGGAGGCAAGTGTGTACTCAAGAGACAGGGAGTATCTTCTCTCGTGTTTGCACAGTGCCACGTGTGAGAGAGCTATGAAAATGGGTCAGATCTCCAAGTGCTAAACAAGTGTAGCTAGTAATACCAATAATTGTTTGGAACACACTGAATTTAGTGCTTTGCAGCAGCCTAATGGCGTGGACAGAAAGCAGAATGGTGGGCCTATTCTGAACTTCTTTGATTAGATTATTTTTGTCTATTGTGTGTATTTATACTCTGCTTATTCATTGAATAAACTGAAATTAGAGCTTTGTGGCACAAGAAATGCATTACACAATTAACCTTATATGAAAATGTAAAATGTAAACTTCATTTTTTCTGTTCAATGAATGACGGCTCTTCTTTTAACTTTATTAGATGAATGAAGTAAACGTAAGTTTTCAAGACATTAGCCTTGGATCAAAGTCAGGGACGTAACTGTAAACAGTGAGCTCTTTGTGGCTACGTCTACACTGCTCTTCACGTTGCCGCCAAACACGATCAAAGTCCCCGGCTAGACTGCCGTGCCTACACCCGTATTAAAGGTTGTTCAGGACATCACAAAAAAATCTCATCAGGTGTAGTCAACATGTCTGCGTCCTGCATGGTGCTTACAGGTATTTCCTTAAATGAGAAAGGTACAGGAATGTAGGAAGTCGGGCATCTCCAGGTTTTCGGGGTTCTGCCGATTTCAGACAGACAGGATCCCTTCCCAGTATTATCCTGCGGTTAAGGATGCATCTCTAGTTTTTATCATTCCTTAGACCTTGAAAATACTTGCGAGGGATACCCTAATAATAGGAAAGTAGATGCTCAAAAGCCAGCACAGCGTATTGCCACGACTTCTGGCCTCAACTGTGCGGATAGGGCATTATATATATGTAGAAGTACCTCTGCCAATTCCGGGTGGCAAATACGTGTTTTATCTAGCCAGGGTTTCTGGATGTGAAAAGTAGTGAACCAATATGAAGAATACTCTGCCCGACTACCAAGCTCAGCTCCACTTTTCCCTTTTCAAATTTAAACAAAGTACTCGGATGTAATCTACTGCAAGGCTTTAGAGAATGAATTACACAACTGATTTGCCACCCACTTAGAATCGTCCGTTACGGCATGCAGTAGTCTTCTAGCAACAATTACTCTGAGACATAGCAGGGCAAGAAGGTTTTAGGCACCAACAGCTGAGTGACGTTTTGATACTGTCCTACTTATGAGATTTACCCGTTCTGAGTAACTTCAGGGTGGGCCTCTCAACCATGCATCTGCACTTGTGATTTCATACATCTGCCTCTGTAACGGCAATGTTTCTGGTAGCTTCCCCCCCCCCCCCAAAAGAGGCTGGAAGGTAAAAACTGACTGCCATAATAAACACCAGCTTTTAGCCACTATTATTTCTTTGTTTTATTCCTAACGTCCTTGTCTGTATTGTTGTTTGTTTTCCTATTAGCTTTTTTTTCCCTATTATTTCTTTGTCACACTTGGTCATGAAATCTCTTGTCTTCCGATAGCTGGCATTCTTCTTTAAGCTCAGTTCCTGGGGAGCTGGACAGCTTGGATTCAGGTTTTAAAATAAATATACCTAGCCATTCTGGTTCCTGAGAAAAGAATTGAACACATAAAGCAAATTTTAGTGAAAGGCTCATACGTAAATAAACTCTCTTTTATAATAAATCATTTTTTTTAAGCAGTGTTAAGGATTTGGAGTTCTGCTTTGTAGATTTTTTTTCAACATACAGAGTCAGCAGTAATGCCTCCAATGGTCCCATTAAAATGGCCAGTGCCCAGGAGTACAGACATAATAAATTGAGCCAGGAATTATATGACCTGACCAGGGATGAACGCCCGATTGAGAACACGCTATTCTATGGATCGGTATAGGTTATATAAAAGGCAAAGTATTAGCTGCAGGAGGGGATTCTGTTGCCTTCTGAAGCCTCAGACTTACGACCCAAGGTGGGTCACTTTTAGTGGCAAGAACTGCACAGCCATAGCAGGTCATCACACACTTTGTGGAACTAGCGTGGGACACTTAGGCAAGAACTGTACACATGGCCTCTTTGCGGGACGTAGGCTATCTAGCACACTGTGCTCACGCTGTTGCAATGTGCCACCAGTCCAGCAGCACATGGGAAGTGTGAGCATTAGACACCTTGTGGGTGCCCACATCTTAGCCACAAACAAGCAGCAAGGCAAAGGCAAGAGACAGCATAAGCCCTTTCAACACGGATAGGATGCTCTCAGGAAAGAAGAGCGTATCAGCGAGAGATGGATCAGCAAAGCACACAGGCTCGCATGCAGAGAGGCATGGTCAGTCCATAAACGGTACGTATTAGTACCACTACACCACTGTTAACTTTAACAAAGATGGATTCACTCTCATTACAAAAACTTGCATGGAAGTTGTAAGGAGCAGAAATAAGAACTTAAAAGCAGGATGTGCAAGTGAGTCTGTTCACACAGCACTAGCATGGTGGCTGCAACTGTAATATTTAAAAATTAGTTATCTTGGTAAAAAGCCCGTTCAGTTTTATAAGAAGAAAGTTATTTCATGTTCATCATCTAGTATTTGAAACAGCTGGATAAACCAGAGCAAATGTGTTCAAAAACAGATTAATACACTTTGTTTTCGTAGTGAAGAACGATTTCTTCCTATGCATACTGTCTAGTACCTGGAGCTCTGTGATTGTGTGACAATCTCCACTTTTATTAAAAAAGAAAGGAAAAGCACACTCCTATTCTTCACTAACATTCACATTCATTAACATCACATTCCTAAGAGAATGTGAGTGTGATTTGAGCGTACCTAAAGGCTCAAAAATCAAAAGGTAAATAGAAAGGCACCACCATTTACAATATTGCGAGTTTTGCAAGAGGATCATATTTCTTTTAGATGCGACTCATGATTTCTAAATGCTTCAGGAACGCAACAATGAGTTGTATAGAGACTGGGTTGCATTAGTTGCTAGATGAAGTTGCAGTAGGAGACGTGCTAACCCTAGAAAGGCAACTGTCATTCATAGATTCTAAGAACTTAAAAAAATGCATACACATCACACAAACTTGGAATCAGAGAGGAAAGGTAAAAGAGGTATTAAGATGCAACTTCAAAGCCCAGTCCGATGAGGTCAACCGAAGTAAGGTTGCTAACTTCCCGAAGAACACCCTTCCACGCAATGGAAGAACTGGCAGTTTCCTGAGAACACCAGTCCTTCAAGGATGAGAGGGAAAATATAAACCAAAATGTCTTATTCAAAAAACAGGAACAACCAGTTTTTTCCTGACGAAGAACAGTCTCCACGCTCTCTGCAGTCAACATTTACCTTGAAAAAAGTATCTACTTCAAAATTTACCACGTGGCGGTATTGATACTAATGAGGCATTGATATTGTTGATACTAATGTGTACTATTAAAGAAATGTGGAGATTTTTGGATTGGTAGCGGAAGTATCCTTACTCCAGTATCAACCAGAAGACACATTTCCGAAACATTTCAAAATATTTTGGCACACAGATTTTAAAGCATGACTGGGAATATGCAGACTTTTCAGTCAGCTGTTCTGTGTATCTACATGCGATAGTTTTGCCGGAGATGATTCAATTGTTAACAATTTATAGTATTTACTGCCCTCCTGCTGCTAAGTAAACAGTTTTATAAACTAACTCATGCCCTTGCTGCAATAAACAGACAGAACACACGAGTTGCATTGGTAAGGATCTTCAACTCCTGTAGGACAGCATACATTCTTCTTATAGAAGGAAGGTGCCCAAGCGGGCGCTAGCCAGAAAGTGCACTTCGCAGAATGGTATCTGGTCTGGGACTGACTGCTCTTGGTTTGGCCAGTCTCATAGGCAGCCGGAGGCAAGCACTGAATGTGGAGGGGCATATTCCAACACGTATTCCAGACAGCTGGCGGGAGGTGTGGGTTGCTTCTCGGTGAGGAGAAGGAGTGGAATGTCGGAAACATTTCTCACAGCATTTGGGATATCAGTTAGCTACTATAGATTGGAAGATAGGTCAGAGCGGGTGCATTTACGTGAGCGGTTGGATGTGCAACGGAGTTCATATCTAGTGTAACCTTCCTTACGGCTGGAGTTCTGCACATTGCTCCAAAGCACAATACTGCTGTATGTGAAATGGCTCCTCTGCCAGGGAAGTGAGGAGGAGGCTGTGCAGTGTGGTGCCACGTAGAGCACACCAGTAACACAGACCCTTGTCTAGTGTTTCTCAGCCTCTGCAGAGTTGTGTTAAAGGAGGCTTAGATGAGTAACAGGACAGGTCCTGCATTCCCAGGTGTGCTTGGTCAGAAATGGAGGGTGAGGTACCGGCGTTAATCATCATCATCATCACCACCGTCACAATGAAAGATGGCTTCAAGCCACTCCTCTAGCTCTGTAGACTTGGCTTGATCCTCAGCACATGGCTGCCCCTCAGCTACCTTAACTCCTGCTCTGCAAATGTTCCTCAACGGCAAGATTAGCAACATCAGATTTGACGTTAGCAGCGCACATGCACAATACCCTCACTGCAGCAGCCTGTGAGGGGGAATGTACTGCTGCGCCTGCAGTTGGATCTTGTTTCTGGACCACTTCTGTGCACGGTGTTGTAAGGCCTCTCAGAGTTAGGTCAAAACGGAGACTCGGCCTCCTGCATTTATGATGTGATAGGCAGTAGGCAAGCCCAAGGTTTTGTCATTTGGCATGGACAGACACACAGCGGTCAGAAGGAGATTTTGAAGCCTCCACATGAGGTCCCGTGGCCAAAGGGCCAATTCAGAAGGGCCAGCGCACACCTCACGCTCCGAGACGTGCCAGCGCGGCATCTCTTTTCTCCTGGCGCAATCGCTTTGACGAGCACGCGTTTCTGTATATAGTTAGGCAGGCAGTTCCAGCTGCAATACGTTTCAAAGACGGTACTGTCCCAAAGAAAGGGGCAAAATACCTCCAGGCCGCTGCAGACTTGATGAGGGTGGCGCTCAGCCGCCGCCAGCGAGGCGTTACGCTTCGCCCACCGTGATGTGCCGAGGCCGGACTTCCGAGAGAGGGAAGTTCAGTCAGCGCACGGCCGGGAGCGAGCCTGCCACCGCGGCGGCGGGCTCCTCGGCTTCCGTCAGCCATCGTCAGGCTGGATCTGCAACCTGGAAACGGTGTGGCAGGGCGATGTCCGCGGCCCGGTCCGACGCTTCCCGCTGCGCTCTGTCCCCAGATAACGGGGCGTTCAGCGAGCCGTCGCCTCTCAACGTCTGTTTACAGCGCCTTTCTGACTGGATCTGCCGGCCGCTCCGGCACCTCTGCCCGCCGGGCGTACGTGCCGCCGCCGCC
>VYZV01000484.1:29490-48343 GCA_013401275.1 Pandion haliaetus | reverse complement strand
TCACAAAGAATATACATCATAAAAAGCATATTTATGCAAATGGTACTACATACAATTCAGGTAATCTATTACAACAGTGTTACGTATTGGTTAAAAAATACTTTTCTTAATGTATCCCACCTAGCCTTGCAATACTCTTCTCATCTTTCAAAGAGTCATAATCCCAGAGTTTTTTTCAGGAAACTATTATTCTTACATAATGTATAAATAATTATATACATATATCTAAAATATACTCTTATATAAAAATAGATTAGCTAAATTATTGGGTTATTAAGCAGAAACTGTAAGGCATGAGAAGTTATTAAGCATGAATGTATATTTATGGTTATCAGAATAGACAACAGTATCAGATTTACAGTAAAAAGACATGAAAAGTAACATGAGACAATTTTTTAAATATACTTTACTATTATTTCCTGGTAGCAGGGTTGCGGTTTTTTTTTCCTTTTCTTTTTAAATGAAAACATGCAATTTTAAATCAAATTCTCCACAGCTTCTGTCTTATGATAATTGCACTCAATGGGGACTTCTGAGTTTACTGTATTGGAAGAAGTATCATATTATATATGGTTGCTTGACTAAAAGAGTAAACTAAAAGCTCTAATAACTTTTGTTGTTGGCAGAGAACCAGCAAAATATAATATGTGTGGCTTATGGATTAGGTGGTATTTAACATAAAAATACACAGGCATCATAAACAACCCCTTTTTCGTTTTAATTGGCTTTATTTGAAATTGTGTGCACAATTCCTATTAAAATACATAGCACAGGATTAAACTGGAAGTGGCCACAAAAATAATGCAGTAGTTTATGGTTTAATTCATGCATCGCATCATATCGCCTCATTCATAGATCAGTCAGCCAATTTTGATCAAAGCGTTGGTTTGCTAATGGCTAAGATTTTTCTGGATAGGAACCCATTACAGCAATACTGTCTTTTTGAGTTTATACATTTTGACTACACAAAGCTAGGAACAATAAAGTCATCTGTCTAAATGCTTAATGAATTTTAAAAACATTTGTGATATTAGTCCACTAAACTAAAGTTTTCCAGTCCTTTTATTTTTTTTTTTTTCTGCATAAGGGTTGAGGAGTTTATCTAGAAAAACTCTTTATTTTATTTTTTTTTTTTTCCTGGAACCAAAGAATGATAGCCTCANAAAGAATGATAGCCTCAACATCAGGTTTAGTGCAAAGGGAAAGAAACAGAGCTTGAGACTAGTAGATTAATATACTGTATATTCAGAAAAAGGGAATTGCCTTAGTAATGGTTTGAAACATAATAAATCAGTTTCAAGAATAAAACAGAACCATTTATTGTTATGCCACAAGGCCCCTTAAGGATATACTGATGTATTTCTACCATCTACATACAAAAAATGTAAACTGAAATTATTACTAAAATAGCAGAGAAACACTGTTTTTTTGAATATTCAGATAAATGGTTTTAACCAGAAAGCTGCCAATATCTATTTCCAGTCATCCTGTGGAAACGTAACTGTGACAGATGGCATCCAGCCTGCCTGACATGAATTTTACCTGCTGTATATTCACTGATGATTTAAATCACTGATACCTATCTGTGTGTGCTTCTACATACATATCTTAGCCTATCTTTCCTCATCTTGAGTTATGCTGCATATAAAAAGCCTACTCTTCTGGCATGATAATGATGGTATAGTACAAATCTTTCATACCAGGACATTTTATTTCTAGCTTTTTTTCATTTAATTTCTAGGCAGGATCTGTGACCTATTCTCTTTGGACATCTCAATTCTTCTGGATGAACATGTCTCATCCCTCTGAAACCTCTCAGAAGAAGCCCTGGCACAGCTATGANNNNAGAAGCCCTGGCACAGCTATGACGTTCAGTCCGTTTCCTTTCGACTACTCAATTTTTCCACTTTCTCATTTTCTCTATGGAATTCGAATTCCTTTTCTTTCATTTTATGATAGAGTATTTTCGTTTGCTTCTCACTTGATATTCTGCTATGCCAGCTAAATCCTTCCCTTCTCCATCTACACATTCTCCTACTCCTTAACATGTTGTCGGTGTTCAGCATTCCTCCCTCACCTCATACAGTTGGAGGTGCTATCTCTTATTCACCTCCTTTGATGGCAACAGTCATGAAAGCACTAGAGCAGGAAGGATGCCAGCATTTTAACTACTGTGTTGTCTAAACCTGAGCAGATGGTCTCCTAATCTCCTAGGCAAAGGAGTCTTGAATGTGTGATAGATAAATTCTTTGGGGTGAATTTGTGGGAAAACAGAGGGCTCTGAAATACCTGGTGCACTGAGGTCAATGTTTTGAGGGCAAGCTGAGAGGTACTTTGACTTTTGTTCCTCCCTCTATTTAGACGTTCATCCTAAAATTTAGCCATGACTAAGATGAGGCTTTGGCCATTTTAATTTCATGTAAACCTGGCTATTGTACAGCTCGGGATGAATAGCACTTCATCCTTTCTACTTAAAAACTCGGCTTTCCTCACTAAATCGCGTCAGTCTCCCAAAGTCACTGGTGTGTAACCTCTCTCCTAGGGGTCCTCTCAAAGCTGTCTGCAATTCAAGGACTGCTTTCAATATAACATGGTTGTGTAATCTTGGCTCAAACTTCTGAGAAAAATGCTAAGTTGTGAGAAAGAGCTGTGAAAAACTACTAAGCTAGAAAAGAAGGGTAAAATGACAGGCAGAGGTAAGATTGTTGAGACAGGGATAGTTGGCATCTCAGTGACTCCAGGAGAAAAACACTGACATGAGGAGGTATAAAGATGGCACATCAGCATCACTGAGGATTAGTGATGGAGGCTGACCCTTTCTCACCTGCCATCAAGCTGTCTGGCCAGCACAGACTTACTGCATGCTTTACTGGGGTTGTAAGTATATTAATACTTATTCTCCTTTCTTGTTTGTCGAGATTCCCTGTTGTGTGTAATAGCCAAAAATAACTGTTTTATACTCTTCAGATGTGTACATCCTTCTAAAAGTTGTCCAAACAAAGTGACACAGAGAAGGTAGGTTACAGACATCAGCTGAGGAAAGGCATCAGCCTTGTCAAGGCAAAATGTCAGGTGGAGATTTACATAATAGCTACTGAGTGGGAAGCCTCTCCCTAGATATCATCATCACTGAGAAAAATTTGGGCCATATAAATTCTTAATATAAGTAAATGGAGAGCTGAACACTTCATCATCATTCTTCTCTCAGTGATCACTAGATCACTATGCCACTAGTACAGAAACCAGAACTTTGTGCTAATGAAGCAAAGAAAAAAAACTTAATTTACTGCATCAATTCCATTAATTGACTGATATGGACCCACCTTGCCCCAGTCTATCAAAAAATACTGATGCAACACAAAAAGGGAAATACATTTTCCCATTGCAGTCATATTGTACCTTAGTTACAAGAAGCTGGACGTAGCAGTTTCTAGGCAGAAGTTTTTCCCTCCGGTATTTGATATGATATTTGTTAGTAGCAAGGACAGAACTCCCTTTCATTCAAATTTAAAAAGTCAGAAGATCACATGGATCTATGAACTACTAACAATTTTCTCAATGCTTGTTCAAGTATACTGAAAATAATGAAGGTTTGTGCAAAGTCAGTATTGCACAATGACTGGGACAGATTTCAGTAGGATCCATCTGTTTTAGCATTTTATAGTAGTTCCTGCCCTTACATTCCTGAACAATTCTGAAATAACTAACCTGGGATTAAATCTCATTATGACTTTGACTCTTTTTTCTCTCATTAAGGGATGCTCTTTTTTGGGGTAGCCAGATGTGACAAAACTGTTTGCATTTTAGAAGACAAATGTACCCAAAAGAACATCTGTGACTGAAAAATGAAAACAAACAGGAAACAAATGCATGTGCCCTCTTTGAATCACAATTCAGTATCTACAAAACCATGAAAGAAACCAATTAAGACCGAATGCAACTTTTATTCCTTGTATTACACAGCATTTCCCATGAGGTTGTTTCCTGAGATGTAGAATGTTACAGTGAAAACATACTGCATACTCTGGTTCCATTTTCTATTTAATATATGTCATGATCTGCCTCTGGAAAGAGAATATATCCATAAAATGACAAGTAATTTTTGTAACTGTCTGTTGGAATTTAGATGTTTTTAAGTTGTTCTCTGCAGTTGCGACTTAGATGCTCTGGATATTTTTTAATTGATTATATCACAGTATAGATTTAAAATAAGAAATTTATATGTCTACATGTATAAATACATGTTTCTAGTACAATGATAATAGGGAGTTTTCTAACATTCTACTGTTTTCTAACAAGATTTGAGGCCACCGTTCTTTACCTTACTTTTGTTTTAGTGCCTTTTGTATCTCTCAGATATAAGAAAAAAATTCCTGAAGTCTGTCTGTGGTTTTTTTATATGCAGATGTGCTTTTTCATCAAGTATTGAGATTGCCGTAGCATATGAAAGCGATTCAAGTAATACTGTAAGTCTGCTCTTACTGCTTGTTATTTCAAATACATTAAAACACGCAATTCCCCATTCAATGCAGCTTGACCTACAAAACTAACAACTTACTATTGCCAAAGTATCCAAAGAAGCCAAGCCAAATGGGATTCATCAGGAGAAACCCTTCTGAAATGTAGAATTCTAATAATGCACAGTAAATAGGATTTAAGATGGAAACCAGAAATGCATCAGACCTTTGTCTATTCAAACTGAAACTAACCACTGAAATATAGAAACAGTTAAGAAATGTTAATATTTGAAACCACATTTATATATTAGAATATGAGAAGTTACTATATTTCTAAAAGCTACAGTCAGTGAAGATATTGACACTATTTTCACCCACAGAGAAAACTGTGAATACTTTCAATGTAACTGCCAAAATACAGGTCAACAGTTTTCATGCTGCATGTTTGTTTTGTAATGATTGTTATTGGAAAGACAAGAGGGAAGGAAGAAGGAAAGAAGAGGGAGAGGTTGCTTGAGGTCTTTTTGTAAGCAGTGTTGGATAAAGAGGGGAACTCAAGCAGTTCCTCATCATGTAAGGTGGAGAGCAGAGATGTGGAAGGATGGTAACATGGATGCAGTGGCCGATTGGTTGAACATTGCATCAAGATTAATAGCTTGAGAAGAATCTGGGACAGGGGCATGCAAGGGGAGCTGGGGTTGTAGGGCCTTTAGCATAAGGGAACAGGGACAGTGAGATCTATGCTGAAGCAGGATTCTTCTTTCTGTATTCGTTATAGAAACTAGAGATCCTAATGCTACCACGTCCATGCTCTTGAGTATCTTCAAAGTCTTCTGAATAAATCATAAGTGTGTCAGTGTGATTCCACATCATAGGATTTTTTTAACTACACTTTATTTTTTAAACTTGAGAAATCTGAGACAAAAGACACTCAAGCTGCCTTACAAGAACGCTATTCTCTTTGGAAAGTCAGATACATGAGGCTTATGCAACAACATAATTAAGACTGCACTTACTTTCTTAGCTTAGATTCTTTCTGTGTTTATTTGTATGATTTATTTTGTCTTCCATCAACAGGATATTGCAATTCCTCATAATCTTTCAGTTTTTTATCTTCACAGCTTACTTTTGAACCTCTACTCAGCACTGGCAAGGTCACACCCGGAGTGCTGTGTCTTCTTCTGGGCTCCCCAGTACGAGAGATGTGGAGCTGCTGTAGAAAGTTCTCTAAAGGGCCACTAAGATGATAAGGGACTGAAGCATCTCCCATATGAAGAAAGGCTGAGAGAGCTGGGACTGTTCAGCCTGGAGAATAGAAGGCTTGGGGGGGGATCTCATCAATATGTACAAATATCTGAAGAAAGGAAGTAAAGAAGGGGGAGCCAGGCTCTTTTCAGTGGTGCCCAGTGATAGGAGAAGAAGCAATGGGCATAAACTGAAACACAGGAAGCTCCCTCTGAACATCAGGAAACACTTTTTATCTGTGAGGGTGACCAAGCACTAGCAGAACTTGCCCAGAGAGATTATGGAGTCTTTATCCTTGGAGAAATTAAAAAGCCATCTGGACATGGTCCTGGGCAACTGGCCTTGTTTGAGCAAGTGGCTTGGACCAGGTGACCTCCAGAGGTCCCTTCCAACCTCAGCCATTCTGTGACTCTGTGTGAGAGTAGTACCTCCTAGTTTTTCTCATTTCTGCATTTAGGAATCTGAGGTAGTAAGGATGGGATCCAAGCCACCTAAATTCACCAGGTATCTTCCAGTTTGACCTGGAACTTTCCTTAATAACTACAGGTTACCTATATTTGACCCTCTTCCATTCATGCCAGGAAGCTGAAATTAGAGTAAAAAGAACTTTTGCCACTTTGTTATTAATATAATATGCATTATATTCCCAGTTTATAAGACATACAAAATAATGTTTTGTTTTGTTTTGTTTTTATTTCTTGTGCCACTACCTTCTCCATTTGGCCTCTGAATTCCCTCTCATCCCCCCCGTGCCATTTCCCAGAGCCTCCCCAGCCCCTTGCTGCCACTTGCCACCTGGCAGGCAGGAGATGCAGGTAAGCCCCAGATCTCTGTTTCTCTGCTGTTGACAGCAACCCTGTGTGCTAATTCTGTCACGCATACCATAGGCTCACTATCATTGCTTATTATAAAGTGTAGATGCACATGTAGACTTGTAATTTGAACCCCCATAACCTAAAGGTTTGGATAAAGGTGGACTGATTTTTGGAGATGCTGGATGTCAGCAGCTGTCATTGACATCAGTGTTGTTTGTTTAAAAGTGCACAGGAGACAGTTTTAAAGCCAAACACTTAAGGAAACATTAAAAAAGATGAGTGGCCTTGAAAAACACAGCAAAATGACTAAAAGGAAAGAAAATATTACCAACTGATTTTGACTTCATTTTCTGAAATAAAAGGTGGTGATTTGAAGGTGAGGAGTGAGTGCTGAAAACCTTAAATATCACATCTATATCATATATAAATAAAACATATATTTTACACATATGTGTTTCCATCCATCTACCTTTAGCATAGTGAGCCATCTCCAGTATTTGGTACTAGCTATTTATGATTTTATGCCTTGATTAGAATGCGTATGTTCATCCAGGTATGATATTTTGATATAATCTCTGTCACACTAATAAAGATCTTGTACTACGACTTACTCTAGTTGCTTGTCACCTTTTCCAAATAGCAGATATTTTGGGCTGAGTAGCTTGAAATCGCCTGTTGGTGCACTACTAAGTATGGAGCCCACAGTCTTAATTTAGGTCCCCAAGTTAGATGCCAGAAGTCAGATAGTGTGAATCCCCCCCCTTGCAGAACAAGCCATATAAAGGAACAACAGCTATGTAGAGAACGCGGAGCAGCCTAATATAAATCTCCTGTACAAAAATGCTGCAAGTCTATATTTGGCAAGTGAAAGCCTGCTCCTGAGAGATGCTCACGCCTTTTAACTCCAGTGAGAACTTCAAGAGAAGCTCTGCACCTCCCAACACCAGGCCTTAAATCATCAAGCATTTCCATCCACTGCCGTGCTCTACCTTGCCTGTTCTCAAGCGGGGTTATTACAAGAACAGGGATTGCACATCATTTCCCTCTACAGTACTTTGAATTATTTAATCAATGTGCTTTATTCCACAAGCTGTTGTAACCATGCTTGTGAGGGTTTAAATCAAAAGACGCTGTTGTTTCATGAGCAATCCTTAGGGGAACAAAGCGCCCTGCTGTATTCTCTGTGGCAACAGTTAGAAAAATGGCATATACCATTTACACCCATGGCACTAATGATGGTCCCTAGTCTGATGTATTATTCCAATATTCTCCCAAGTTTCATTATAATGTCATGTTGATCATGCTGCTGTTAGTAAATTTTGGACCAACTCACTTCCTGCTGGCAGGTACAGTAAGAGAAGATAGTACTACAGCTGACACTAGGCATCTGTGATTAAAACTGTCAGGAAGCTAACTACAAAAGGGGTTTACTGGCCAGAAAAAATTTCCCAGAATTTTTAGCTTCTACATCCCTGCTGTGTCTCTTGCCATTATTAGTATTGTTATAATGGCTAGTTCAATTATGACATGAAACAACATTTTTTAAAGTAAAAGAATGGTAAAAAAGGATGTAAACTTTTTTTTTTCCATTTTAACAGTATCACTAAAGTCTCCCTCTTTTGCCATCAGCATTGCAGAGACAATTTTCAAATCTAAAGCCCATACCATGATTCATAAAACAGTTGAGATAGTGTTTAGATAATAAAAGTGATATATTTTTAGATTTTTTTCACATTTTTAATTCCACTATATAATTTACCCCACTTATAATGCTTTCCTTTAAAGCTGCAACATTTATCCTAAGATAAAATTATTGCTTTCTGATGTATAAAGAGTATTTCAATTGCTTAAGAAACAAACCTTCCTATGTCTTTCAACATTCATTTTCAAAACAAGATATGCAGTTTAAAGGGGAGACACAGCAATTACAAAAGAACTTGTGATGTTATTATTAAGCCAATTTATTCAAACACTACTCCTAGAATTTCAGGACAGGACCCTATTATTTGGGTTCACTTGAGATTATCAATTTATAAGTGGGTTTCAATTAAATATTTAGGGACTGCTGCCAAAGGATCTCTTTCACTAAATCAGAGGCCATATATAAAACCATTTGGTTTGGAACATTTATCTAGAGAGAGTGTAACCTTCTCAATTGGCCTGATTCCTCTTGGAAGAGAAAATAATAAATGCAATAAGGAACAGGTCCATAAATGGTGCATGTATTTTTGGACTGAGTTAAGAAACAAGTGGCTTGTGATTCTGGCTAACCAGAAGGAAAGCAAGCAAATAACCAGACCTGTGGAGAGGATAAGCCATAGTTTCCTTGTTTTGCTGGCCAGGTCCATAGGACTTTCAGCCAGCAGAAGCAGTTCACATCAGCATCACACACACTGCTATTTAGTCCCATTTTTGTCATCGCCTCTCTCCATGATAGCAAGAAAACTACTTAATTTCTCTGACACTTGGTATCCCCTTCTGTAAAATGATGTGACAGTAATACATATCTAATGTCAGGAGAATATTTTTGTAAAATATTCTGAAATCCATTTATATAAAGCTCTAAAAATGTTTTATTGTATATCAATACACAGAAAAGAAGAGTTTCAAATGTCCTAGTTGCAGTTTGATAAAGGTTTAACCTAAGATAAATATGGTATCTGGTTTCCATGTTGTACATTGTTGATGTTTTACAAAAATGCCTTTTGTATACTTCCAGCAAAGTGGCACTCTCTGGGCCATGTTAATCTTTCACCATTCACCCTGAGAAGAGGATCTCCATTCTGTGTCCTCCATTTCTCAGAATAAAATGATTTTTAGAAATTAAATTAGTTCTTTTTTGCTTTTTCTTGTTTTTGTATCAGAAACAGAAAATAAAATGTTTAGGCTCTACAGGATTTCTCAAAACATGATGAGATTTCAGCATCAAGGAATTAAACCACCTGGAATATATTTTTCTTTCCTTAATGATGTCCTACAACATGAACAGTTCATCCCTATCTAGCCTTCAGTATCCCCTTCTAGGCTTTTTAGATATTAGTATTAGAATTTGATTTCTGTAAAGGTATCTTGGCCAAGCTGTAGGTTTTCACAAGTTCCTAGATCATAAACCCCAAAGGATCTCAGCAATCATTACCACTTACTTAATACAGATTGCAGGGTTTCCCTGAGGATAGTTTTGTCCAAACAGCATGTCTTTCAGAACAAATGATTACTTTTAATTTTAAAAGTACTTTTGATAGAGCATCCATCTCGAATCCTTGGAATTTGCTAAAAATGTAGATTAAGCTTTTTCTAGCTTCAAATCTAGCAAGTGGAAAAATAAATTTCTGTCTATTAGATTACAGAGCCTATGCTTGTTGCCCCCAACATAGGTACACGTCACAGACAATCCTACTTTTTTTATTTTATAAACTGAATACATAGAGATTATCCAGTCTTTTAATGTATATTTTGTTTTTCACTTGTTTAAACACTTTATGAAATTCCTCTGTACTCTTTCTGTATTAATATTCTTCATGTAGTCACCAAATGGGCACAGGATCACTGGGCAACGCTACAGAATGAAGCAACGGAAGGACTTCATCTATTCCTTGATATAGGTCTGTGCACCTGAGGACCTTATTTGGATTTTGCTACTGTGTTTTCTATAAGAGTTACTATTTATTTCATTATTTATCAGTACCCTAAGTTCTGTGTCAACGGAAAACTTAGTTTTATAATTTTTCACTATTAATTAATTAAAATAAGATGAGACTAACCTCTTCAGAATAGCAGAAGTTTCCTTCTACATGTTCGTTTGAGATGTGTCATCTAGCTAGTACTTAACCCTCTTGATTTTATGGTAAATTTTTGTTCCCACATTTTTCAAGTCAAAATAATTAACAATGTAAATCATTGTCTTAGACTATTTAAAATATAATATATGAACAAAATTTATGAAGATAAATTGTCTTATTAAAATGAAACAGAGTTTGAGGGGAATAATTTTCCCTTTATCTTTCTGATTGTCTTTCATTATATTATCTTTAATACTTTATTAATTGAGGACCATATCACTGTTACATTGCTTTTCCTGTAGGCTTATATTTCTCAGGTTGGCTTATTTACTCTTCTTAGATAATGATATAATAGTTATTATCTTCCATTCTGATGGAATTTCTCTATTTGTTCCAAGAAAAATAAAGAATCACTAGTCATAATCCAGGGAGCTCCTTGATTTCAAGGCTCTTAGATGCAAGGTATCTACAGATGGTAGCTTGAAATTATTTAACTTCAGTGGCTGCTGTTTAACCTTTACCTACAATAGAAATAGAAAAAATTTTTCCTCATCCTGTGATGTAAATATAGCATTTAGCTTTTTCCCCAGAAGAGAAATATTTATTGATTTTTTTTTTGTTTTTGAGACTTATTACTATATTCAACTATTTCCACTGAGTAATGTGTATTCTGAAATCATATCTGTATCATAATGAAATACAGTCCTGAGTTCTTTATGTTAATTGATGAAACTATACAAATCAGTTTCAGATATTTTGAGTCAAACCCTGTGAAGCTCTGTGTGTCTTTGTGAAAATGAATATTCCGTGACAGAGAATCTTAATTGATAATCAATATCTCAGCAATCCATATTGCTGAGAAATGAAGAACTATTAAGTAAATATTTGTTTACAGATGCACATACATGCACACACACACATACAGTCACTTTCCTTTTATACCTGTGACTGACAGAAACTGAGCTCTTGCCTAAAAATATCTTTCAAAGACTTCAAAGAGCTTAGAAGTATAGAGATGTCCCCATTTTCCCTCCATATGCTGGGGCGATGTGAATCATGAAAGTTCAATTCATGGATGTATAGCACCTAGGGCAAATGTTCAGATGTTATTTTGATTTGATAGTAATTTTAAATTTGCAATGGACATGTGTAAAACATTACATGAAGTGCAGGGCTGTAGAGACACAGTTACATTGGAACATGAAAACCAAATTACTCTAATCAGGATACACAGGAAACATTAACATATTTATAATGTTAAAGAAACTCCTGAAATTAACTTGAAATAAGAACAAAATAAGCAGCAGACAACATTCAAATGGGGAAACACAATGCCATACAATTTAGGAGGAAAGTAGCATAGACAGCAATAGCTAGAAGCCAGAGTGGTTCTGGATGCACCTGTGCAAATAGCTTTTTCAGGGTGCTAAATATAGGAGATACATTCATGCTTGATATAATAAAAGATCAGGCCTTTTACTTCAAAGAATCTAAGGGGTATAAATAGGAAGAGAGAAAAAAAGAAGTGTATATGTATGTGTGCGCATGTGGTTTCAGTTTAGAAAGATGCAAGTCCTTCTGACGCACAAAAGGATAAACTAATGACAGTCTGTGACACTAAGAGGCAGGAACTCTGGCAACATGTGTTTAATGCTGGATACCATGTATTTCTGTTTTCTTTATTGGCATGGTTGTACATACATAATCTGTGTGGTGTCTAGATGAACAGATAGCCTACCCTTAGGGCAGATATGATTCCTGAGTTTTATTCTTTTGAATTGATTTGGTAGAATCCTCTCTCTTTAATTAGCAAATAATTACTGTAAAATTCTTAAAAAGCCATGTATCCTGATGAAAATAAAATCAGACTTCTACATCTGAGCTATCTTGTAATTTTGTGAAAAGCACTGCTAGACAGTTTGATACCATGCTAATCTGTGACCAGTGATGTGATCAGCACAGGACGTTAAAGAAAAACTGAAGTCCAAGCCCTCACCCTATACTCTGTGACTTTTTGGCTCAAGTCTGCTCGTCATGGTGTATTTACTCCTAAGCAGGAATTCAGTATAGTGCATAGTCAGATATACATGATGATTATAAACTAGAAAAAATATGTTCAATGTCCGAAATGCTTTATTTCCTTGCATCATTTTAAGCAACATACAAGGTGTGACCAAAACACACAATATTCTTCAGTAAAATCCTCAGGAAGACGCTCCCCTGAGTAAAGATCCTATCAATGACCGAAAGGAGCTAGCCATGGATTAGACTAGGGCAGCACGGGAATATGCATCTGCAGCTCCTGAGCGGCGGATGGCCTTTGTCTGCCCCCATGATCCCGAAGCTGCAGTTCAATTTTCCATTTCAGCTTCACCCAGTGAATAAGGTCAGCCCATACTGTCTGAGGCAGATTGATATCTTAGATGCATGGCCACTTTGGGGGGTGCATAGGGTTCCCTTACATAATCCCTCCCTTCTCTTTGCTGGGGCTTTCTTTATTCTCTGTATTAACCTACGGCTCATTCCTTTTTATGTCATGTATTTTCAAAAGATATAATAAAAAAGCATGATTTCAACAATCATCAGTGACAGCTTTAATGACGTGATATAGCAACTTTTTAGTTTATTTTTAAAGCTTAAATTCCTCACTGTTGCTGCAACAGGTTGCTGTAAATGAAAGTTAAAATTCTGACTGATGAGGTTGCTATACATCACTTCTGTGTGATGTAAAATCATTGTGGCTGTTTTCTCAAGGGCTGTTCTTTTATGAGACTGAATTACATCATTGCTTCACAGCAAGCATTTTTCTGCACTCTCAGGAGGCACACAGGGTGAGAAAGAGACGAATGCCAGCAGCCAATTGGTGTCACTGCTTCTTACCATTGCTCTGTGAAGACATGCTCCTAAGGGCATGTTTAATATTGAGCATCAGTGGCCCCACTAAAATCTGGAAGTCTAGTCACAGGATCAGCGTTCTTTTAGAATGCCCTTGTGTATTTGGGACATTTGGGGGACAATGGCATTCACAAGCAAATTGCTTCCCCCTTCCTTCTCTCAACCTCTTTCACAAGCTTATAATGTACTAAAACAATAGCCTCAACTTGGTCATTGGCCCTTCAAGCAACACAAGGACATCAAGGACAGCAGTTCCTCCGTCCTGCTCCCCTCCTGCAGATATCACTCATCTTGCTGTACACCACCATGTGCATTTAGAGGGAAACTCCATGCCCACCCCAGAATCACTATAATAATGCCTCTAAGAAGGACAAAGACAACTTTGTACATCAGACTGATGTTTCTGATCACATAAAATCTTTTCCGTCTAGAACTCAGGATGACCGGCAAAACAGAAACAAATTCTGTCACTGGCAGTGTAGCATGGTATTTCTTAACAAAAGCAAAAATAATACTTAAAAGTAAAGGAAATATATTGTAGAAATGACTGAAAGGTATTTAGTAAGGGTTTGGTTGCATCCACAAGGTGCAGTCATTTCTTGGGGTAGTATAGAGTTCTGTCCTTAGAAAAAAAAAGGGTCATAGCAAAAGGTTTCAGAGAGAAGAGCTCATGGGCTTTTATATCTTCATCTACAATTCAGTTTTTTGTCTGCCACTGCTACATGGTGGACAACAAAGATGGCAAAACCATAGCTCCCCTTCATAGACCAGCAGATCTTCAGAGGGAAGGGGAGGAGAGGGTAGCAAAGAGAAAATGAGGTCTGTGTGCAGAGCCAACTTTTTGGCAGACAGAACAGGCAAAGGCAGGGATAGAAAGAAAGGTTTGCATATGCCAGCTGTGCCTTTAGAGCTCCAGAATAGCATATGATCTAATTGCAAACTGCCCTGCATGGCTAAACTACACTGACAGACAAAGAAACTATTTGGCAATGTGGTATTTACATAAAAATCAAATTAAAGCTGTTTAAAATTGGCATAATACTGAAATGACCTACTAGAGCTCAAACACTCAGGTATCTCTGCTGTCTTAATCAATACACAAGAGACACCAAGGTCATGCTTCAGAAGCAGCATACAAATTAGAGCCTGTTTCCTGTCAAGAGAATCACGTAAAGCTGAAGAACATACATATAGAAGAAAAAAACCTGATGAAACCTACTACTAACAAAGCAATACTTAAGGCTTTGAAAACTATTGAATATTCTGTTCAACCAAGAACACAGCAACATGAACATTTATACCAGTGAGGTGCATTTTGCTTCACGGCCCATTTCTCCTTCCCACAAAGGGTTCTGGGTGAATGGTTGCAAGAGAGAGAGCGGGTACAAGAAACCTACTTTGATCAGGGCAGAGTGCTATCTAACCAGGATCCTACATGAAGAAGATTCAAGAAGTAAGCCTATTCCCTGTTATAAATTAATGTCATTTCTTCAGATCTGAATCAGTCAGCTTGTTCTGGGTCACTGGCCCCCAAACATTTTTCTTGTATAAAATTTGTAGCTGATGAGTTCTTTTTTCCTCGCTGTCCAACCCTGCAACTGCCACTGTGAAATCCCTGTTCCCTGCCAGCTTTCTAATTCTTGGTGCTGTTGCTTCCTGCAGGTCTGCTTTCTTGTACCACTGGCCACCCAGCAGCACTGAATCCTAAAGGAGGTGCAGTGAAAAAGCAGCAAACCATGAAACACCACCATAGCAAGTAGCAGATTAAGTCAGAGGAGTGGTTTCTTGGGAAGGATAATGACTTCCTGTTCTCATAATCATTTTTGCTCCCTCTGTGCAGCAGCATGGACTCCAAGCTAACAAACCAGGCCGATACTGTACTCCGGGTCTTATCTACAATGTAGATAATGTTGGTATCTGCTGCTCTAGGTGCATCTAACAGGAACCAAGTACAAATTTGCTCCCTTGAACAAAGGCATGGTAAAGAAATCTATACCGGTTTTCTGAAGGGTTAGTTACATCTGCCCTTCACTGGATAGATGAGTGCAGGGGTGCCCCAAATCCTTTCATGCTCTGTGGACCACCAAAGCTCTGCCTAAAGGACAAACTGCAGACAGCCTGTCTAGTCATGTCCAGTTGCATACCAAACTATTGTGTGCTCAGACTTGAAAACCTCAGAAAAGAACATCAGTTCAAGATGCAGCATAGAAATTGTACCCAGCCAGATTTTACAAAACACTGAGAAACCCACCCCTGCTCCCCGCCTTTCCATGCCATCCCAGCCAGCAACCAGCATCATATGGTAGCTGTGGGCTACCACTGATCCCATTAGGGCTGCTCAGCTCCTTATCTTCCTCTGACAGGATGCGTACAGCAATTTTGCTGAGCGACTGGTAGAGCTCTGGCTACTTTGAGTAACAGTCTTTGAGACTGACAGCCTTCTGCGCCTGAAGGGATCAGAAATACCACTGGGCAACAATTTGAATCCTAGCTCTGACACTGCCTCCCTGTATGACATGAGACACATCAGCATCTTTCCTCAGGGTGCTGCGTAGGTGACTGTGGAAAATAATAATGCATGATCCTAAATTCCCTGAAGACTGGCTCAGACATCCTAAGCCCAATTGCCTCAGAAAGAAGACTTAAATCATATTCTAGGGGGTATTAAGCTCTGGGAGATATCAGAGTGTTCATGAGGTCTAAGCTGAGGACTTCTGCCAATTCTATTTCACAAATAAACTCTGCTACCTTTTAACAAAACAGTTTGGAGTGACAGAAAAGGAAACTCTGAGGTAGCCCCTTTTCTTTCTGTTCTTTGCTACAGTTTTTGTGCCAAATGATGTGACTCAGCCCCTGAGGACTGTAGTAGACTGAAGCCTGAGATGAGAAGTATACTGATCAAGGGCAACATGTCTACCTAACAGCTCCAAATAACTGATTTATGTTCCTATGTTCTGTTTTGTCATATATAATATATGCCTATATTCTTTGTCCTATATTAATTTATACTCCTATATGTTTTGTTCCTATATGCTATAAAGAAGCTCTACCTGGTTTAGCAGGATTAGGAAAGAGTAACAGTAGTTCTTCTAGCTAAAATAATTTAATTTTATTCAGAAAGATTCAGCAAGTTTAAAAAACATTCCTGCCCTTTAAAAAAGTGTTTTCTCTCTGCTTCTTTCAAGGAGCCTAAGGACAACAGAGCTGGTTCTCAGAAGATGAGAAGGATGAAAATTCAAGGGGAAAGCTGCTTTTCTGAGCTTCAGAGGAAGGAAAGGAGGAACCTGAGATGTCAAGGAGGAGAAAAATAGAGAGAGATAAATTTGAGGGATTAGAGGAGTATAAGACAAGTGGAGAAGAGGGGAACATTTGGAGTGACAACAGTGATGGGAAGACAGTGGGAACCAAAACAAGTTTCATGTCCTTCAACCTAACTTTGTGCTCAGAATAGCTTCAAATGGAGATTAAGTTGCTGTGCTTCACTGAGACTGATAGCTATTTATAGACCTATTATTTGTCCTAGTTCTGCAGCATTTATGCATTTTTTTCTTACATTAGAACAAACAAACAATAAAACCTGAAAACATTTGCTCTCAATGTACAACGTACCACGGAGAAGCTATTTGACTTTTAAAAATGGTATTTGATACTGAGCTACGTTCAATGATTTTTAATGATTTCTAGTTAGGTGGATGACATAAATGTGTTAGATCACATAGTATAAAAATTACCATTTCCAAAATATTTCAAAAAGTCTCATTAATGATATCTTAATCTTTAGCAAGTAATTTTTTTTTTACATTAAGGATTGTGTGGCTTATTTTTACAGAGAGACACACTTTAATTTTTTTTTTTTTCAGGTTTTCATCTTGTATATAGAAATGACCATCACTGTTCAAAAAGTTGAAGATTTCAAGGCATTTCCATTATTCCTTAGTAAAAAACATGTAAAATATAATAACTATCAATTTACTCTGTGTTCTAGTCTACAGGTTTCTTTTGAGATTCAAGCTCATTTATGAAGTTATTTAACAGTATCATATATCAGTTCTTAATCAGAAATTTTCATCAATATAAAAAATGAATGATGACCTGATACAGACTGTTTTAAGAATCAAAAATAGAAGGCTGAGTATTAACCAGGCACTCATTTAGTATTTTTTTGGAAGCGTTCCAATAAGAAATGGAGGAGCTCAGTTTATCGGTAACTTGAAATGAAATGAAGCAATCATCTGGAAACTTTTTGTATTTAAATCTTCAGATGCTTAGACAATTGGAAGGTAAATGAATGATTTAAGTAAAATTTACACTAGCAAAAAAGAACAGAAAAAGGATCTGCAGAAGAAAACAAAGCTACAAAGAGCAGAGACAAGTAACTTAGGCTGTGACAGGTGATCTGCATCAATTACTAAGAATTTAATTCTGGCTTCAAAGTTAGATGAGACAAGAAAGGCTGAATTTGTCATTGTCTGAGAAATCCATTCCAGCACACGATTTTAGTATCTGGAAGTATTGTAAGATATTATTCAACCTGAATATGGAGGTGGGACCGGCAGAAAGGAAGCACTGGAGCAGTAGACAGGAGGTGAGAGGGGGTGGTGGGAATGACAAAGTTGGAGAAGTAGATGTGAGAAGAGCCAAGAGTAAATGCAGAAATGCAAGATGCGTAACAGCGATTGAGAGAGTTGCCCTAAGAAGATGAGCAAGATACAGTGCTAGGAGAGTTTAGATGAAAGGATATCTATAATAAATGACAACATGATAAATTAGGAAAAACCTGGGTCTTGTTTCCTGTTTAGGTGATTTATGACCTTAGAAGCCTGAAGGCTCATCTTGTTACTGTTCCCATAAGGGGACAGAGGTGGAAAAGCCTTATGCCTTATTATTTGCTCCGCCATGACAGAAAATAGCTACAACCATCAATTTATCCCCTGTATTTACAGCAGAAAGTTGTGCTGATTATTTTTTCAGGAAAAAAAAAATGTGGTCACCTGGAATGATGCCTAATGATTAAATAATGTAATAAACTATTGATACATCTTTTCACATGTAAAGAAGAGAAATATGAAGTGTTACAATAGCTTATATCAGACAAGAGACACATCCAGGTCTTTGGACCCTATTTGAGAAGCACTCTGCTCTCCTGGCTGTGCATTTGGAGCCTTTGTCATGCCCCCTACCCTAACTCACCCTTCTAGTTTGTCTCAGGTATTGTGAGGAAAGAGACAATGGTGGGCACAGGAAGAGACAGGAAGGCAAGGAATGGAGTGAGACTTCAAGAAATCAAAGGGCAAAACCCGAAAACAATAGAAAAAGTGCATATATCTAAAGAAAAATTATTTAAGCCAATCTCTAACAGTATGTCTTGCCATGGGAAGAGAACTTTACCCTCGATAAAAGCGTCTTAAAATCCATCATGACTCTCTCCTGTGAGCTCCCAGGACTGTTAACTAAACCATGGAGTAAATTGTGATACCTTATTGTAAACCTTGATTTCCTCTATGATTTAGGGATATTTATTACACTCATCTGTTGTGGGTTTTTTTTTAGTTTGAGAGTATGAATTCCCTGAGGACTAGGAATTGAGGGCCAGATTCTCAGATAGTGTAAAATGTTGGAAATCCATTGACCCCAGCAGCACTTCTGTCTGAATTGTGCCACT
>VYZV01000484.1:0-20595 GCA_013401275.1 Pandion haliaetus | reverse complement strand
GTTGCGGCAGGGGAGGTTTGGATTGGATATTAGGCAAAATTTCTGTACTGAAAGGGTTGTCAGGCACTGGAACAGGCTGCCCAGGGAAGTGGTGGAGTCACCATCCCTGGAGGTATTCAAAAAGCATGTAGACAAGGCACTTCAGGACAGGGTTTAGTGGGTATGGTTGATGGTTGGACTCGATTATCTTAAAGGTCTTTTCCAAACTAAATGATTCTATAATTCTATGATTCACAGCTTTGATTTCTTCATTGTGTTTTCTTAAGTTTAATACTCAATAATTCACAAAGCCCAAAATGCTGGTTGGTAAACAGAAAAGAAGGTGATGTGAGACAGTATCTCTCATTGTACTTCTGGGGAAGAAATGCAATGTAAAGCTAACTGATCCATAGTGCAAGAAGCTATCAGACCCTAAGGGCTGGATCTGTTTCACATAATTTTAATCATCCTAAAATTAGTTACTTCATAAACTTTAGTCATCTATGCTCCCTTTCTAATCACTAATAAAAAACAGATACTCCCAGAGGGTAATAAAAGGTATGTGCACCCTCATAAGATGACTTTTCCCTTCTTCAGTGATGGAAAACTTCCATAATTTACCCAAAAATATATGCACCCATATCTATAATCTTAATTGAGATGAACCCCAGGATAAAACCTGAAGCTAAATGCTTAATTATGCCATGAAATTGTATATTACTAAGCTTATTTACATTTATTTTTATATAATTCTGGGGTGCGGGCTGAAAAGTCAAACGAGTTACAGGCATAAATCATGAACCGATTCATGTACCATGAATCACATGCCAGTTCTATTGACAAACCTGTTCCTGCTTGTATGAATGTAGCTTTGATAGAAACTTCTGTCACAATTTCTGTTTTGAGACATGCAAAGATTTCCTTCAAGATTGCTAGGGACATAAAATCCTGAAACTTGATTTGAGCTTTAGAATGACAGGGAGACACTAACTCATTAATCTTTTTAGGAGCCTCTTGTGTTCTTTGTTTTGTTATGAACAGAATGGTTATGAAAAGGAAAAGAAATCTGATTTTAGAGCTGTTAAAGAGGTTAAAAGAACAACTAGTGCTTAGTTTATTTGGTTTTAAATTATGGTCTTTCTATTACTTTGACTTGGGTTTTTTTTTGTGTTCAGCATTCTGTTTGGATGTTAGGTCACTGGATTATTTCAGCACACTATTGTGCTGACTTTTTAACATATATTGTGAGCCTCAAATCTTATTTTTATGTTTTTCCTGAAATAAATGTTATTTTCTGCATACAATAAATGAATACAGAAGATCTGATTTTGAAAGCAGTAATATCTCCAAACCATGCAAAATCGTAGCCCCTGATGTGAACATAGAATTACCATAAGTAGTTAGGCAAGCTGGGCTTTTTGTGCAAAAATGTTCAAATTTATAAAGGCAATTATTGTAGATTTACATGCAGATTTACAATTTCACTCATTTTGTGTGTTGGCCCTGGCATTCTGCATGTTTCAAAAATCAGTGATGAATGTTAATACTAGAAATACAGCATGATGAGGATGATTTTATTCAGTATCTAAGGGCTAAAATTATTTTTTAAAAAAGTTATATTTTTATAAATGTCTATTTTATGGAAACATGATAAAAATGTTGGAGACAATCTTTCTGTAATCAGGCCCAGTCCCATGCTAGCCAATTTCATAATCTTTTTACTTTGCATTATCTAGACCAATAAAGACTTCACAGTAATTTAGAAATTATATTGTATCAAATAAGTAGAAATATTTACTAGAGTATACAGTTTTCATCTTCCTGTAATTTCTAATTTTATATAAGCTTTCTTATTTCATTCCTCAGCTGTTATGGTAGAACCTACTAAATTCCTCCAACTCTTTTGATTTCTGTGATCTCATATGCACCAAGCTTTTGGAGGGGGAGTTGACTCTTGCTTTTGCCAAAAGTACCTATGGGATTTCTTAACGGACTTTCACCAGGCCAGCTTAGTATTTAAGAAAGCATCAGACTTATCCAGCCCTGTGCAACCTAGCTAATATGGAAAATAGTCCAACCAGTTCTACCTCCATTTTCACTGGAGGCACCAGTATCTCCTGTGATAATGAAGATAACTATACACAACGTGCACAGTACAGTGTGGTTCTAGCCTTAGGCATTTTTTTACACTATCATTGCGTTGTGTATGCATCTGTGTAAACAATGGCTTATGCCTAGATTACTCAACAGTTTGGGGCTTTGTTTCACAGGCAAAATACATTTTCTAAAAAGGAAAAGTAAGCAAAAGTGTATAAAAAGTTAAAAGAAAAAAGGTAAAGCTTGTCTGCATGAAAGTAAATTTCTTAGGGCTAATATGAAGACGTGGACTGACATGAAGACATGGTCAAGCATACAGATCAACATCCTGTAAAGAGACATGGAATAGTAGAAAATAATTGCCTCTTGACAGAGGATCTGAAAAAGAATGAGCTAGGTTTATGTTATAAATGGTAGATAACTCAGTTAAAGAACTCTCGGACTGCTTAAATACTATGGAGAAGGACATAGTACAAGACACATAGAAAAAAAAATTCACAGACCTTCCTCCTTCTTATCGAATGCTGATAAATCCATGAAAACTGTGAAAATATTGCCTGCAAATATTTTTCAAAACACAGTGGCACATAACTGATACACAGACATTTAATATGAAAGATTATTATGAGAAACTACCGCCCACAAGTGAGTACTTCTTTAGAACTTACATCTTATTCGGACTAAGTGAATAACCATCTCTTTTCACAGGTTAATCTCTGAACACAATGCACAGACTCTAATATGGCAAAATGATTCTGTAATACTTAGAAATAATTTAAGGATATGTACAATACAAAAAAGAGAAACTGATTTAATTAACTCTGAGCAATCTTCTGATGGGAAAAAACTTCTTAACTGGATTTTCAAATGTTAGCCCACAGTTCATTAGATTTAATTTAACTAACCATGACATACAGGAGATAATCTTAGCCTACACAAAATTTTTTTCTACCACTTTTTGGATACATAAAAAAACCAACTCCTTTGATTAATTCAGTTCCAATTTTTTAAAGAAAGTGTTATGGACATAGCATTTTAGTAGTGCTTTAAACCAACATTACCAATGGAAAGATGTGTTTAATCATCCCTTGATACTTAAAGATTTATAGTAAGTCATACAGTTATTACGATAGCTAAATTTTGATAACGGTGAATAACCTAGATTTCAAAGAAAACAGGTGTGGACATAAAATTTAGGAAGTTTTAAGACAACTCCAAATAACAGCCTACTCTTTGGTGATCTAGCCAACACAGAAAGTGATAGAAAAGACATTCTACATTTGCTGTGAGAAATTGTGACAGCCTATGTCATTTAATCCTCTGAGTGTAATAATCCAAAGCTTTAATAATTACTAGAATTAAATGCAATTTAATTGTAATTATTGATCCTGAAAAGAATTTTATGATTTTTATCTTGTGGCTCCTTCCTAAAAATAACATTTGAGAAGTTACTTTTTTTTAATTACTAATCATACAATGCTGCTAAAAAATAAAAGCAAAACAGTTTAACAAGGCTTTTACAAAGCCATCCTGGCTGTAGCTGGAAGAGCAGTTAAAGCTTAAATTCTCCAAGAAAACCAGTTACATTAATCCAAAGGACATCAGGGGGAGCTTCTTTTGTGTTTGTAGATCAGTGCTATTAAAACCTAAGTTCCACTAACATTTGCTGAAATCTGCTCTTAAGGACTGGATTTAGGGATGTGCCTGCATTGTCTACTCTCTTGTCCAGCTGTCAGGGTTGTTCTCACGACCACTTTAGTACTGGAATGCGAGTTCTCGTTATTCCCCTGATGCGAATGCTGATGTCTCCCTGCTAATGCAGAGAAGAGCAGGCAGCACTTCTGCTGGTTTTGCAGGATGGGGCAGTTAGAAAGGCTGCCTTTTCAGCAATAGCACTTGGCTTGGCTTTGGCATGTTCACCTTAAATCTCAGCAGGACTGCTTCACTACAGTCTTACGCTCCAATTTCCTGCCTTTTATCTGTATAGCCTCTGTTCTGTTTTGTCTAAGTAATTATCTAACGATTGACCCAGAGGTTTGAACTTGGGCTGCCACTCCCCAGGGAAATGCTCTACAGATGAACCATAAGCCTGTCCTACACTCTTTATTATTTACAGAAAAAGGAATGGTTCCACCAAGCAAGAACTGCAGCTTATGGAGGCAGAGGCGCTGCCTCCTGCTTAGACCACCTTTGCTCAAGGCCCTGTTTCAGGTCAGGTGAGCAGGGAAGAGCTCATGTCTCCCACATTCCCTGTGGATATTCCTCCCACTATAGGTTTTTAAATACAGGAAGGGATCTTTCCTCTAGATGCTAGGATGATGGCTGTGAAGAACACAATTCACTGTTAAAGATACTGAGAGGATGGAGGCATTGCTGACCTGACTTGGCTACATACATTTCCTCTCCACCATTTTTACTTGCATTTAATTACACCTAGCTGAAGCTGTTTACCCTGCCATAGATTTCCAACAGGCTGAGATCCCTGACTCTCAACTTGTGGTATTTGCTGGGCTCAGAGCTTCACAGCACAGTAAGATGATAGTGAGGCCACATGGTACTGAGCAGAGCATGCCAAATACTCTTAAAAGCTGGCTACGTAATGCAGAACTGTGTACAGTACCTTTAAAAATGTGGACTGAAGTATCTGCATCACTCTCTGCAAATAGATCCTACATGATACAATTTCCTTAGAAAAATCTAAACTGAGAGATTTTCCTAAGCTAGTTCAAAACCTCTGCAGCAGGGAAAACTGTTCCCTGCTTTCACCCTCTTTCTGAAGGATGGACGCATGAGCAGTCTATGAGTCACTCAGGCCAATGCTTGTTAAAAATACAATCCTGAAGAAACACACTGAGTTGTGAAGCTTACTTGCAAAGGGCTTATGCAATGGCTGAAGCACCAGGTAAGCTATCAGCCATGAAAGAAAATGTACAGACAGCCTAATTTAATGATCCTGAAGATTTACATAGCACTGCATGTAAGTTTGCTACTGTGGGAGAGAAAGCTGCCTTCATCCCTCCTAATTTTTTTCACCTTCATTCCCAGCTAGTTATAAACCAACCAAACAATCTCAATGGCTCCAAACAAGGACTCCCAAACCAGTGATGATTTCCTACCTGGAATGCGTGGATAGTTTGTGCCCAACACCTAATTTACTTATACTCACTTTACCTTTAATGACAAGAAAAAAGTTGATATAAACTTTGTAATATCATCTGGTCCTGAGAATTTGCATTGTGTGTTAGAACATGAGACAGCTTGTTGTAAAAGAAATTCCAGAAATCCAAACAGGCCCATAAAGCAGAACTGTACTCCTGAGTGCAAATTCAGTTTTTGAATTGAAGAGCAATGTTAGTATAGAGTGTACCATTCTTGTTTGCTGTACCTCTGATGGACATTTTGTTTTTTTCATCTGGCCTCTTTCCAACATTTTTGTTCCGAGCATTTATGTAGCACTCCAAGGAGTCAAGGATAGAACACTTTTATAAATAAAAGATGTGTCTGTGTAATTACTAGGTAGAGAAAAATAACTATTTCTGGGTTTAGTTTATTTCTTTTTGAATGCACACAGAAGGCCTGTGTTTTTCCTTTCCACTTCAGGTCAATGGCCAAAGCCCTCTTTAGAGTCTTGATATATGAACACTAATTCAAAATACTGCACAGTGTGACAGTACTTAAAGAAATAGTTTTACCTCTCCATATTTCTCTTTAGGTGGCCAGCTGGAAAACCTTCTGGATTCTGTGGAATTCTGTAAATGGCTTGGTAAATGAAAAAATTGAAGGGTTGGATGTTTTAGCTACAAAAATAAAGCTTTAAGGCATTAGCTAAGACTGACGTTAGTCATTTCAGGGTTATGGTTTAAACAGCTTCTTTTCTTATTTCTGTCATAAAATTCAGCTGCCGATGAAATGCTAAATAAGGATGGCAGGTCTTCTAGGCCTAGCATTAAAGCAAAAATAAAAGGATGAACTTTGAATAATTTTTATGAATTATTTCACTTTTTTTCCTTTGTTGATATGGAAATCAGGCTCTTAAACCAAGTATCTTTCTTTACCCTAGCAGAACAAGCAAGTAAGATGCGGTGGTACTCTCCACCTGTATCTTAATGGTGAAATACTACACCTACCAACCATATGTGAGAGCACATCCAGGTTCAAAGTTTCTTTCTGCTTGATCTTCAGTAAATGTCCATACTTTGCTTTCCTGTAAAAATACCCTCTTCCACTAGACATTCAAAAGTGAGGAGCTATGGAAGTGAATCAGTCAATGCATAGCAAGTCACACAGTCCTGACTACTAAAAATTTAGCAAGATATTACCTCATGGGACCGTGTTTCAGCATTGACAAATTTAGTCTTTTATGGATCCATGCAGTTTTCTCATAGTTGAAAATTTCTTCCAATGTACAATGAACTTGCTCCTCGAATTTCCAGTTTGCAACTGCTCACTGCTTTTACAGTAAGGACGACTATGGTTTGATGGCTTAAGCATCACCTTTTGACTCCTGTGGCCTTACTCCCTCCTCTTGACGCTGTTCCCCTTCATAGAAAACGCTCAGCTCTCACCCTGGGCAGTGACAAGTTCAAGCTGATTTCTGAAGTTTTAGGTACTCGCAAGGAAAGGGGAGAAAGGGAGCAAAGAGGATGTGCTAAAAAGTGTACCAGAAAGGTTGGAAAAAGGCACAAGAAACTGTGTTAGGGTTTTGCTTTGAGGGAGTTGAACTATGCAGTAGGATAGAATGGATATGGAGACACAAGGATGGGTTCCTATTTTGGGAAGGTGGGGAACTCAGAAACAAGGTAAGTTTTTTGCTTTTCCAGTAAAATCTGAGCCCAGCTCTAAATCTTTACACAGCCAAAGAGGGGGAATGAAGCAGTTAATGAAAGGGGATAGGAAAGGATTTGATGCTACTGTAACAGAGGAGTAGAAAGATGCAAAATGAGTACAAAAAAGGACCTTCAGGTACCTTGGGCTTTCTTCCAGACTAAGACCTGCCTTCAAATCTAGTTCCAAATTCAAGGATCTGCCTTTAATCCACTTGTTGGATATTGAAGGTATGTGATTGGACATTTATTTTTAGAATTAGGTAAGAAACAGGACACTCTGTGTGAGGCCAAAAGCCTATTTGATGCTACACTTGATTAATTGGTAGGCTGGGCTGAATTCATTTTAAGATTAACTTTGTTTTATTTCTTTCCTGTGGAATTATGTCAAGGTGAAAATGTATTGATTTATATTAATTTCTTTTGTTCTGGCACATTCTGTGTATTCAAGTTAATTTATAAATGGGTTGTTATAGTCTGGTTTGGCACGTCACCTTGATAGTGACTTTTGAAAGGTACTGGTTAGTGCAAATGCTGTTGAAACTCTTCACGCAGCTGATATTTTAAAATCTTTTTAAAATACCGCAATCTGATGTAGCAATTCATTATTATCCTGCCACACAGTAAGAAGGATGATCCTTACTTCAGCATAGCTTTGACTGAGGAGGATTTACAATGATTTACACCAGCTCACAAGCCAGTCCTAAATTCTTAGCCTTGAAACTGCAAGTTCAGTCATTCTAGGAAAGATGACATAATTGTTTCTATTCTACCATCCATTTCCTGAAAACCTTCTGAACAATCTGTCATCTTCTGAGAATAAATAATCTGGACACAGAGCTTCATCTTTCATCTCTTCCTTTTTGTGCAGAAAGTAACTTCTGTGCAAAATGAGTTGCAAAATCTGTAAAATACAAAACACTAACAATCAACATAGTTGTATAAGGCACAACGCATTATGTAAGAAGGCAGGGGAGAAAAAAAAATATCCTATTTCATTGAACTTTATTACAATGTGACTCAAATATTTCAGTAGTTTAGTGAACCATAGAGAAAATAAGTCTTCCCAAATGAAAAAAAAGAAAAAGAAAAAAATGGTGTGCATGTGTTGTAAACAACTTCAGCACTGAAGGACTGAAAAGGCAGAAAATCCCCATTTGCTAGTGAAACTACTCTCAATCAGGATGAATTTCCAGCTGAAATTGCATTTGAATTGACACCATTACACTTCACTGAAAAAGTCTCTCTAGAAGCACAGCAGAGTCTAAGGAATAGTAACACACAAGAGCCACCCAACAGCCTCCTTCCCTTGATTTCAAGGGAACTATAACAAAGTAAAATATCAGTGGATCTTTTAGAAATCAGACTACTGATGATTGTGCACATAGAACATTCACTAAGAAAACTGCTTTAAATGTATGGAAATGTAAACAGTTCTGTTGAAATACTATGTTGCTCATCTCCCTAGCTGCTTTTCTATAGGGAAGGAAAGTATGTGTGTTTAAGCTGAGCCCTGTCTATTAACAAATGATGCTATCTCTGAAAATGAAGGATCAATACAGAAAAAGAAGAGAAAAAAGGTGGAGGTGAAAAGAGAGATAGAGAGAGACCGTACTGAGTAGAAATATGGGTAAAAGATCAGAGGCAGAACATGAGGAATGCATAAATGGAGTAAAGAATGATGGGGATGAGCGAAGTAGATTGCAGAGACTGGAGCGTGCTACCAACTGTGAAAGCTGTGACTGAGATGAAATTCATAATGTCTTTAACAAGAACCTTAACAGTTCAGAGTGGAGATATCAAAATGTGTGATTTGCTTGCTTAAACTATATTGGCCAAGCAGACAAAATACTGTACTTGAGTCAGTAAAGGTGTTACTTTGTTTTAAGAAGCTATGTGAGACTCTTAGTGTCTGGGATCCTGCAGGCTAGTAAGTCAAATTATGTGCTTGCAGTACAATAAAACAATGCTTTTATTCACACTAACTAATATAAAGAAGAATTGGGTTGTGTAGGATAACAATTTAAAAATAACTTGGGGAATTCCAGCATTCTGACTACATACATCTGCAGTCTTTGCATGCAGCACTAAATTATACCTGGGCAAATAACTACAGTTTGCCAGATATTAGTGATTATCCATATTAACGTCAGAGCAGTAATATTAGATCATCTGTAAAAGAGCTGATAAAAGTTTCAGTACAGCATTTTATATTTTATTTAATACATACCACTTTTTTTTTGCTGTCTAGGGATTTTTAGGTGAAGAAAAACAGATATGCAAAGGGGAAAATTGAGCTGGCATCACAAGGCATCTACAGGTACACCAGCAGCAAAAGGAAGACTAGGAAAAACAGGGCCCTGCTGCTGGATGGGGCAGGCTGACAAAGGACATGGAAAATGCCAATGCCTCAAGGCCTTCTTTGCTTCAATCTTTACTGGTACTATAAGACTTCAGGAATCCCAGGTCCCTGAGAACAGAGGGGTAGTCTGCAGCAAAGAAGACTTACCCTCAGTGGAGGAGGATCTGATCAGGGAATATTTAAACAAAGTAAAATCCATAGAACCCAACAGGATGCACCCAGGAGTGCTGAGGGGGCTGGCCAGTGTCACTGCAGGACCACTTGCAGCAATCTTTGAAAGGTCATGGCGAACGCTGGAGGTTTCTGAGGACTAGAAGACAGCAAATATCACTCCTGTCTTTAAGAAGGGCAGGAATGAGGACTGGCAGAGCTACAGGTCAGTTAGCCTCACCTTGATTCCTGCAAAGATGATGGAGTAAATGATCCAGGAAACCATCTGCAAACATCTGAAGGACAAGAAGGTGATTGGGAGTTGTCAGCATGGATTTCTAAGCATTCCTGACTGACTGGAAAGCATTCTGCAATGAGATGACTGACTTGGTGCATATAGGGAGAGGGGTTTGATGTTTGTCTTGACTTCAGTGAGGCTTACAGCACTGTATCCCACAAAATTCTCCTAGACAAACTGATTAAGTATAGGCTAGATAAGTGAATGGTGTGCTGGTTTGATAACTGGCTAAACCATTGGGCTCAAAGGGTTGTGGTCAGGAGCATGAAGTCCAGATGGAGGCTAGTTACTAATGGCGTACTCCAGTGGCTGAACCTGCGACCAATAACATCTTCACTGATGAGCTGGACCACAGGATAGAGTGCACCCTCAACAAGTTTGCTGATGATACAAAACTGAGAGGAGTGGTTGATGAACCACACAGTTATGCTGACATTCAGAGGCATGTCAGCAACCTGGGGAAACAGACACCTGGGGAGAAATAACGGTGTGTACTGGTGCAGGCTGGGGGATGACTGGCTGGGAAGCAGCTTTGCAGAGAAAGCCCTGACGGTCCTAGTGGACCATGAGCCAGCAATGTGCCCTTAAAGCAAGGAGGGCCATCAGCCTCTCCAGGACTGCATCAGGAACAGCATCACATTGCCTGCAGGTTGAGGTTGTGATCCTTTCCCCCCACTTCAGCACTGGAGAGGCCACATCTGGAGTGCTGGGTCCAGTCCTGGGCTCCCTGGTACAAGAGGGACATGGACATACTGAAGCAAATCCAGTGAAGAGCCACAAAGATGATGAAGAGCTTGGAGTGTGTGAGTTACATGGAGAGGCTGAGAGAGCTGGTATTGTTCAACCTGGAGAGAAGAAAGCTCAGGGGCATCTAATACATCTGTATAAATACCTGGTAGGGGTGGAAGTTAAGAATATGGAGGCAGACGTTTCTGAATGGTGCCCAATGAAGGGCAAGAAGCAATGGGCAGAAGTTGAAATAGTGGGGGTGTTCAACTTTAACAGCTCTAACACAGAATAATACATTTTCTCCTATACATAAGTATTAAAAAGATGAATGTATGTAATGATTAAACCTTGATCAACACCCCATGCCCAGTATCTTTGCCACTTCAGCTGTACATTTCTGTTAATTTTGTTGGGACTACAGATACCACGTAACCCTCCCATGGAACATGCACTTCTCTGCTAGCAAGCTTTGGTTTGAGTTGGATATTTCAAAGGCTGAAAAGTCTTCCATTTGTTTTCTAATTGAGAGGAGAAATTGCTCTTTGTCGGTTGACTTCAGCAAGACTCAGACTGAATGATTATAAAGAAAATTGCTAGCACTATGGAGAAATTAAAAGAACCACGGCATTTCTAAATGCCCTTGAAGCCAATCCAGAACATGATGTCATTCGTATTAAGATTCTTCTATATATGTGCAGACAATAACGGTGGGACTTTACAAAACAGGTTAGGTTTGAAATGCAAAACTCCTGTTTATTATTTTCTTTGACAGCCTTCTTTTTCTTTCTCTCCCATTTTTAGTCAGGAAACTAGACAACAATATACTCCTTCCCCTCACCCCTGTTGCTTTCAGCACAGCTGTTTCTTCATGATCATTTAATGGAACTAAGGAAATAAGGAAGAATGAGAGAATGAAAGATGGCATGAAAGGAAGAAGAAATCTTTATACAGATAAGTAAAATTAAATCTTGGAGGGAAATAACTGATGAGGCAGGAATAGCTGTGAGCGTTCCTGTAAATCCCCCAAGGAATACTGGCAAACACCACTGCAATTCCTAGGGGACTTTCCTGCGTATCTTTAAAAGACAACATACGCCATCCAAATCTAATAAAGTGAAGGGGTTTTTGCAAGATTAAAAGTTTTTTTGCAAGATTGAAACCAAACATTTTGTCCTGAAAGGGAGCTCCATAATGAAAGATTTAATGCCTGCTAGACGAATCAACTTTCAGGAGCAAAGAGAAAACCAAACAATTTTCCTCTTGGATCTTTGAGTGTTAAGCAGGGAGTTGCTTAGAAGACCTTTGACAGCAGTTCCAGGTCTGGAGTACAACATATAGCTCCGATCTTGTACTATCTGACAGTGCTAAATTTAGCAGTTATATTGTTTGAGGGTTGGTTTTTTTTTTTTGTCTCTCTATTTTCTAGAACACCAGAGAAAAAAATTAGGAGGCCTGTCAAAGGATTAGGAAGCAAACTTTCTGGTGCACTGCTTTCTCTGTGTAGCACCAATCTGCTTTGCAGTGTTAAGAGGCAAGGGAGAGGGTCTTCCTGAGTGAAATCCGATGAAAGTTTTTTAATCTTTTAAAGGTTATGCATTATGCCTCCACTTTCACATCTCAGAGTGAATAAAGTTTAGGACAGGTTTTCAGTGAAGCATGTTTTTAAATTCCATGTTACTTTCATCATTAAATAATTAATAAACAAATCAAACATTTATAGACTAGGTTGTGAGCCCTGCAGTGGGCCTGGATAGCATTTGCAGTGGGCAGAACACACCCTACCTGTGTCCATGGGGTCGGGGTAGGCAGACAGCTGCTCTCTCTGTGTCACCACTGCTGGTCTTTTCCAGTGTGTAGAAAGGGGCAAGGAGTGAACAGAGATCACATCAAACCTCAAGCAAAAATCTCAAATTCAGCAGCTAGTCTACTTGAGGGTAGAGAATGTTTTTGCTTGCTTGACTTTCTTTTTTTCCCCTTTTCTTTCTTTTAAGCTTACATTTTAGGAAGAACTCAAACAAACTGAAATGGAGAACTGCATCACGCTCCATCTGCATGCTCCCCAGAGCCAGGATCAGACACTGGACTGCATGGGACAGATGTTAGCCACATCAGGTACTGTTGGAAGACATTTAGATTCTTGGTGGATGAGCACTGGACAACCTTGTATGGAGCAGAAACAGAGCCAGCAAGTCCAGCGAAACGTTCCCAGGTCAAGGTGGAAGCACAGATCAGAACCAAACGTTGCCAGTCTCTTTTTAAGGGACTGTAACCCTAAGGCCATATAAAATCCTTTATTTTTAGGAGGAGTTTTTACTGGTTTGTCAACTTTCCTCATGGCAGAATCTAGCCATAATTAGCACTGTGTTAATGAGCCGTTGCTAAAGATAGATTAGAATTACTGTTCTCATTTAATAGTAATTTCATCAGGCTGCACTGATACCTTTATGTATGGGTCATGGAAATAATATTAAAAAGATAGGCACATTAAAAACTTACACGAATACTGAAATTACTTACTGCTGTGATACTGACTAAGCAATGCAGCAGATTTGAAATAAATCTGCTCTAATTACTTTTGGTGAGAAGGATCATCTCCCAAGTCCTGCAGTTCTATCTGCCTGGTCACATTCCTGGGCAAGCAGTTTTGACCAAGGAAACGGGACACTGCCTTACGACTTCAGACCAGGATTTGGGTGGGCTTTTAATTTCTTTCCATACTCACTTTAAATCTGGTGAAAGAAATATATTTCCTTCATTTTGGCTAATGGACTTTAATGAAAGTAGGATTGTGACTTGGCAAAGTACAAGCCGGAATTACAGGCATGGAAAAAAGCCTGGAGAGAGTGATCGGGGACAAATGAAGCATTGAGACAGGTGTTGGTGGCAGAAAGAAGAGGAATGCAACAGGGAACAAGGTTAGAGAGATAGCTTGGGGCAAAACTTTGAGGGTCTTTCAAGGCAAGGACACACAGTCTGAACTCAAGGTGAGATGTGTGAGTAAAATTAAATAGGACTAACTTTCTCTGTGAGCTCTCCAAATACACATTATAACAAATTTTCTAATTATATTGTTTAGAAGTGCAACTTAAATAGAAGCTCAGTGTTTTTGGTCAGACAGATTCTGATATGCTCTCAAGGGACAATAAACATCTCTTGACTGGCTTAACATAAAATAAAGTAGAAAAAAACATAAACAGATGCACTCCAGAAGCTAAAACATGCTGAGGAGAAGAGAATCCAGGTACAAGGACCATGTTGTGCAGTTTCCAATTAATCGTTCCCTCAAGGGTTGGAGACTTCAGAGCAATGTAGTAAGGGACAGCCATGTGCTCCAACACTCAGAACTTGCTCCCATTTTCCCTCAGGAGCTATGTCTTCTGCAAAATCCCAGAAAAGAGAATGAGCGTAGTTGTAAAGCAAGAAGTGGTAAGAATGTTGAAATAAATGTTTGCCAAACCCAGAAGAAAGCAGTTGCCGTGAACGTGCAACTAAAACTAGTATTCATGGAAATACATCTGTTCCCCTCTCTGAACTACACACAGCATTGATGGAAGAAGATAACCAGCTGGAATTCTCAGCATGTTTAAACACTGGACTATGCTTTTACTGCCACTTCATAGGGTCACTTAGTAATATATAGGACAACTTTGCTATATGATTAACAAATTTTGACAGATATTAGGTGGTGCATGGTTCCAATTTTTCCCTAACAGAAATAGTCAGCTGAAAATATCTGGAAATCTAAAGGAAGGTTAACCTTCACTTAAAACATTGGTACTGTTTCCTGAACAAGGTTCAAACCTGTAAGAATATGTTTGAGTTATAGATAGAGTAAGCTACCAAAGGCTTGTAACAGCCTTAAAGAAAATTCAAAATTATGTCAGTCCAGCCAGGGTCAACCCACCACAGTGGGGAACAAAAGCAAGTTAAAAGTTTAGAGAAGACATCCTGGTGGCCAGCAAGCTCAATATGAGTGAACAGTGTGCTGCTGCAGCAAAAAAAGCCAACAGGATGCTGGGTTGCATCAAGAAGGGCATCACCAGCAGAGATAAAGAAGTCATTATCCCACTCAGTGCTTGTCAGGCCACACCAGGAATACCGTGTTCAGTTTTGGTCCCTGCCATGCAAAAAAGATGTGGACAGGCTGGAAAGGGACCAGAGAAGGGCCACAAAGATGGTCAAAGGACTGGGAAGCCTGCCATATGAGAAAAGGCTGAGAGAACTGGGTTTGTTCAGCCTTGAGAAAAGAAGGCTTAGCAGAGGCCTTATCACCGTGTTCCAGTATTTGAAGGGTGGCTACAAAGAAGACAGACTCCCTTTTCACAAGAAGTCACATGGAAAATACAAAGGGTAATGGGTACAATTTACTCCTGGGGACATTCCAATTGGACACAAGAGGAAAATTTTTCCCAATGAGAACAATCAGCCATTGGAATAATCTCCTCAGAGAAGTGATGGATTCCCCAACATTGGACACTTTTAAGATTTGTCTGGACAGCGTGCTGGGCCATCTTGTCTAGACTGTGCTTTTGCCAAGACAGGTTGGACCAGATGATCATTGAGGTCCCTTCCAACCGGGGATTCTATGATTCTTCTAAGGAAGCCATCCACATTTAACATCCAAGAACGTTAAAATGGTTGTTCATGTTCACGGCTATTTCTCAGTAGAATATCACTTCATATGAAAATGCCAGTTGTCAAAACTGGAACTTTCTGCATGGATATACTGGGTTTGCTTTGACTTTCATTGGACTGGTTCCTTATATCTAGAACTAAGTTGCCTGAGAGCAGAAATCAGCCCAGAACACACAACTGTGTTACTTATCAGTACAGTCACCTTACATAAGGAAAAATGGATTTTCAAGTCCTTGACCTAAAGGAGGTAATTTGTTGGAATTCTCCTACATCATACAATTACATCAGTGTGCTGGTTTTGGCTGGGGTAGAGTTAATTTTCTTCATAGTAGCTAGTATGGGGCTATGTTTTGGATTTGTGGTGAAAACAGTGTTGATCACACAGGGATGTTTTCGTTACTGCTGAGCAGTGCTTAAACAGAGCCAAGGCCTTTTCTGCTTCTCATCCCACCCCACCCCACCAGTGAGTAGGCTGGAAGGGACACAAGAGGCTGGGGGGGGGACACATCTGGGACAGCTGACCCAAGGGATATTCCAGACCATATGATGCCATGCTCAGCATATAAAGCTGGGGGAAGAAGGAGGAAGGGGGGACATTCGGAGTGATGGCGTTTGTCTTCCCAAGTCACCGTTAGGCGTGATGGAGCCCTGATTTCCTGGACATGGTTGAACACCTGCCTGCCCATGGGAAGTGGTGAATGAATTCCTTGTTTTGCTTTGCTTGCGTTCGTGGCTTTTGCTTTACTTATTAGACTCTCTTTATCTCAATCCACGAGTTTTCTTACTTTTACCCTTCCAATTCTCTCCCCCATCCTGATGTGGGGGGAGTGAGCGATCATCTGGGTGATACTTAGTTGCCGGCTGGGGTTAACCATGACAGTCAGAGAAGGAGATTCTACAGCTCTGCAGCCAGAGTATTGATGTCACAGATACAGGTTGAAGCCCCTGCTCTCATTAAGACTTGTGGTCAGGACAATACATCCCACGTTGCATTTGAGCACTTCTGCTACTGGGCTATTGTATGGAAGGAGATGTGCAGCAGATGATATAAATAATTGTGATCAGCTCCTTCAGATGCCACTTTCTGTATTGTATAACTAATTACATAAGAATCTCTGTTTTCATTAATGTGGCTGGGACCTAGATACCAAAAATGGTTTTGAAATATCAACTCTAAGTGAAGAAACAAAGATCCTGAATTGTTTCTAGTTCCCACCTCTCTCCCTTCCCAGTCGTTACCTTTCCAAGCATCATGGAGAGCTTTTTTGATGATAAAAAAATACATCTCATATTATTAATTCTGTCTGAGATATACTTGAGATTTCTATATCCAGAAAATCCACATCAATATTTAGAATGAAGCCTTTCAATTGACAACAAAATTGTGCATGGAAAAAATTTACATTTTTATAATTTTCCTGCAACTTGGTATAACAGGATTTTTTCACATGAAGTATTTATTTGCCAAATAACAGGCATTGTACAAGATAAGAACAACTGACTTGTCTAAAGTTAACTGTCTTGTGAAAGAGTAATGAATCAAACTGTAAGCTCTGATGACAAAGGACATAATCTTTCCCACCAGAGCAGTCCTTCTTTCCTAATCACACTTTTCAAAATCACTATTCTTCAGCAACACTCCTTCCACTGTGAAATGCTGCCAAGGTTACAAAATAATGCAAATTCACGATAGCATATTGTGATGGTAACAAAGCAGCTCTATTTCTCAGAATAGTTGGACAAAGATAAACACATGCATGTGTACATGTATAGAGAGAGAGGGAAAGCGACAGGTATGTACATGTGTTTATGTACACAGATTTATACATACACAAATGCAAAGACACTACATTTAAGGTAGAAAAAATGAGCACTGCTGTTCTTAGATCCTACCAAGTGCTCCTGCCTTGCTTCCTCACAACTGTAAATACTTTTTTTATCTGCTTCCTCTGATCAGCAAGCCAGCAGTATCTTTTCTGGTTTAGATATTATCAGCATGATACTTTGAGAAGGCATCCGGAATTGGGTATTGCTTTGGAAAAGCCACAATCTGTAATTAGTGACGTCAATCATATTATTAAAATGTAATTACAGAAAGCACTTTAATAGTAAAACACTAGGTTGAATATTAGATGTCTTTTTCAGTATCATAAGCACAGCAAAAAAGATTTATGCTATGATCTCTTTTTTTGGTTTTGAGCCTGATTGATACAGTTTGAGGATTTTTTTTTTTTACCTATGAAAATCATCTTAACCATAGCTTACAAATATAGTTTTGTATCTCAGTAAAATCAGCTGGCTTAGAATATTGTTAAGTCATAAAAAAGCCTTGACCGTATTGTTTGCCTTGATTTCCATCTATCTTTACTAGGAAGCTGTCATATTAGGGAAAATCATCCTGCAAACTGTGTGCTTACTAAAAATGGAGAAAGCTAAGTACCCAATCCTAAGCACACCCACAGAGACCTTCATGGCAACTGAGGATGGACACAGAAATAAATAAATAAATGCAAGGAGATAAAACACTGAGACAGGATGAGTCATTTTGTATCAGTCAGTGCCAGCTCTACATTTGCATTGTGGAAGGTCAATTATCTCACACTGAAATATAGCTGAAACTATGAACTCAGTAGCTCTGGGCACTTAACACTGTTTAGATCTGTACTTTAACACTTAATTTAATATTTTTCCTGAAGGGAAATGATTAATAATTGCATTCAGTGAAGCATACACTTTAAAAGATTGACCCTCACAAGCTGTTGTTTTTTTCAGGATAAGAAAAAAGTAGCTGTTTCCCCAGACACTATCCACTTACGTGACACTTTTTACACTTCACAAAGCTGCCGAATGTAACGTGCTAAAGGCGAAATTTTAAAGATAACTAATTAGAAGAGTACTTTGCAATTATGTTTTAGACCATTCAGCAACAAATAAGAGTGAAGTGCTATTTGATGTTGAGTCTGATATCGATGACAGTTCAGACTTTCCTCCTATTGAATTCAGCGTATTGTCTCATCTACAGCTTAACTGGAACCAGGGAGCAGGCAGGAAATTACGTCTGTTAATTCTTCAGTTTGCATACTCAAACATATACTATTATTTTGAAAGGATTCACTCCTACATATGAAAGGATTTTGACCTCAGCAATATCTTGCCAGACCTGAGATATATCCCATGTATATTTTGAGAAACAAGAAAATTTAAGCAATGTGATACTGAGACAAAGTAATAGCATGAGGTAAGAGTACTTAATTCAGTATCTTAGTATCAAGTTAGAAAGAGTCAAGAATAAATTTTCTAAGTGCAGTTTAAGAGCTAGAGCACAAATCAAGCATGGTGAAATCTATTTGCAGTCCAAAAATTAATGTTGGAAGAATAAAATAGTAAATTTTATGCTCCTCAAGCTTCTTTTGCTATTAAAACCTCAATTACAATAATTAACGTTTCACATTTTCAGAGCACTTCACAAACAATAAATATTTTTGGCAATGATGTAAACAGGCATTATTATTCATATTTTATTATATTATAGATCAGAAAAAATGGAGAAAATTATGATTTAGAAATGTTTTTTCAAAGATTTTTGACATATGAAGTTGGAGATGGGAATCAAGAGGATTTTAAAAGTGCAAAGATGTTCAACTCCTATAGATTAAAAAGCCAAGAGCAAGTCATTCCCTTATTCGGGTCTTCAAACCAGCATTCACAGTTAATGAACTTGTCCAGAGAAAATGCTGACTGGACAGAGAATGGTGCACAAAATGGACAAAGATATTGGTTAGAAACTGTCTTTGAGAATATAGCTACTTCTGCACAGAACAACACAGCAGTTGCTATATGTTCAAGAAGAATTTTGTCGTATTTCAAGTGTGTATCTCATATCCTGCCAAGGCTGCTCACAGTCACGTTCGTTGTGTTTGTTTATTTGTATATGGATACAATGCATTAGGAAGTGCACCGAAAGCTTAGCCACCATCCTCAAAGATCTCCAAAGAGCCATTTCTTGGCACTAATTGTTGGTCCACATCTGCAACAGCTAACCTCAACACTGTTAGGTGCAGGAGGCTTTCTGCTCCATGCCAATGCTTTGAGAATAAAATGAAAAGAATAGGCTCTTCAATCTACTATAAAAGCAAATATTGTTAAGCAAATGACCTTATGTACTGTCTTGAAAAATATTCCCACTCTCAAATTTATAGAGAAGCATATAAGGTAATTATTAACATGCGATCTCCTCTGTAATCCACGTAGCTTAAATATGCAGTATAACGGAAAAGACTTTCCATCACTACAGTGGTAAACTAAAAAATGAAACTTGCAGCTGGGCATTCAATAGTAACGTGCTTTTAAATAGAAGGGGAAGATTACGGTCAGCCAATATAATTCAAAAAACACTATTTATTTTACTGCTACTGAATGAAATGTGATGTGGGCAGACAGATGTTGCACATCATACTACATGTCATTTCACACATTTCTGCAGTAAATTAGGCGTCATAGTTTGAAGTATTTACAATGGAAATGAAATGAAAAAAAATGCTCAAGAAATACAATTTACATTTCTAATGTATAATTATCACCAGATTTAATGACACAGTCCTTTCACACAGTATTCCTTCAGTTCCTTAAAATAAAGCCTAATTTTCTGATGCTTTGCACATGTTCGAAATGAGAACATTTTAGTTTTGCACTTAGTGGTCTGGCCTATCTCATCTACTTCTCTCCCTCTGCACCAACCAGGTGGCACAGAGGAGTGAAAAACATCTCACCAGCAGGTGATACTCTTAGTGTGATAGATTCCCTGGCAGTTGGAGAGCTGGTAACGCTGTTTCCTACCCTTTCTCTTCTACATCTGCCTCCTTTCCCTGGGGTTAAGAAGACAGCAGATGAGCCAGAAGGAACAAGCTCACGCTTTTCTACACACCTTGCTTTACTCAGCAAGTAAATGGGCCCATTTCCCAGCACATAGAGATTAATGTCTCTCACTGTCAATGCATAAATATTTATTTTACACAATTCAGAATCTGAAGAAACTTCAACAGGACTTTAGAAATCCTGTAAAGAGGTGGAATTTGGTCTCTGCTTACCTCACATCATGATACACTAATCAATGAGGTGGCCTTTGTTAGAATTCTGATGCCTGAGGATAACAGCAGGCACCAAGATGATTATTTCCAGCACCATTAATTCTCATGAATATTTTTACAGAGATCCTGCAAGGGTGCTCATTGGCTTTGTCCATCATGGCTATTTCTGATTCAGTGCTCCAGCTAAACAGTGCCAAAACTACTTAAAATGTGTGCCAAGGGGGTTTCTGCTGTTCCATAAAATGTTACAACTTCTGAACTGAACTGTCAGTGCCCTACCTTGGTTATTTCCCAAGTTTCATTCCTCTGCTCATGTTAGGAGCACCCAGGTTTTTTTGTTGTTTTGTATTAACATTTAACTGTTCCTATGACTGGTCTGTTTATTGAAATCACTGTAAATTTTGAATGTGTACAGACCATTAGGTTACAGCAAAC
>VYZV01000480.1:81815-116901 GCA_013401275.1 Pandion haliaetus | reverse complement strand
AACAGCTCTCCTCTGTCCCTGAACCCCCACAGACCCTGTCTAGCCCAAGAATGTCATCACATTTAGCATTAATACAGCTCATCCCCCCTCCTAAGCAGGGACCACAGAGGCAGCAAGTAAGAAAAGCAGCTACTCTTCAGAGGAGCGAGAAAGGGATTTCGCTGACTCAGACGCAGGGAGAGATTTCTCGCTAGACACGTAAATTTTGCAGTCAGACCAGTATCACAACATGCACAGCCAAGGGTTGGGTAGCGCTGAGCCCCGGCAAGCGCTGGCGCACGTACCAAGTGCCAGCCTCATACCAAGGGTTGTCCTGCTGGAGTCAGTAAGGAGATGGCTGTTAGCTCCAGCAGCTACAGGGTTAGGCTCCGGCACAGTCCATGCACACCAACCACTGGACTGCTTCCCAAGGGCAAATAAACAGCATTGCTTCCCAGCACACAACCACACGATCAGCCCAGCCCACGCGTGCAACAGGTGCACGGCCCAGCTTTCGCTCTGGTTCTGCTGCTGCTCCTTGTGCTAACAGCACTTTCTGTAATACACTCTTAAGGGAGAAGCCGCTGCCCGAGCATTCACCCACCACTCCAGGAGTCGCACACACACACACTCACCGTCGGGCACTGCTTCTTCCCTCAGGCTCGACCCTAGGTTCCGCGAAGCAGAATCTCTAATCAAGGCCTTCAAAATAAGAAGCATAATTTATTCTAGCTATGGTGCACAAATTCAGACTGCTCGAGCTGGGTGCCTCCAGAGAGGAACCCCAAACACTAAAATCCCTGGGCAGTTATACTCTTACAATCTAAGTTCCTGCCCATCACACCATAGTCTGCTCCAATAGTAATATGCGGGTCTGGGGTCATCTTCTCTCTCATCGAGGCCTTTTTCTCGTCTCTAGGCAGGTTCTTTCTCTTTCCTGGTGTTTAGACTAGTGGTTACTGTATCTCCTTTTCCTGGCTCAAACTGGCTCTGGGGCTTTCCAAATCTTCTTATTCCTCTAATCAGAGAATAGGTCAATGTTAAGCAAAAGCATTAAACAAGCTATGAGTTCTGCTTTGTCATGAATGACTACTTTTAAGCAGCTAAACAAAGTCCTGAAAGCCCTCCAAAACATCTTAACAGCCTCTGTAATTTATGTACCTTCCTGCGCCATTACAGCCTCACAATCTTAGCCCGCTATTGTGCCGTGCTGGCACGTCTCGTTCAGGTGTGGTCCGCATGCTTGTGTAGCTCAGCTTTGCCATCTTCCATAAGAACATGCAGGGCATATTGCTGGAATCGGCATCCTCTGCCAAACCATAAGACACTTCGTAAATGCACCCACTGGGATATGGGTCTTTTTGCCCTTCAGGAACGCGGCAGTATCCAGAGCGAGGAAGGAAGCAAGCCACCACTTCCACCAAGTTATCCCACAGGAGAGAGTCAACGAATGCATTGCTTGTTACAGTTTTCAAATGCAAAATTAACTTCCCCATCTGCACATAAGCAAGCAAAATCCTCTCCTATGCCTTGGCTTACAGAAATGAGCCTGGACCCAAGTTCCCTTCCCAACAGCCAGAATTCCTTGGATCCCTTCCCCAAGAGATGGAAAACAGAAACAGTGAAGCCAAAGTAGGCTGAAGAACAAGCTGAAGTACAGCTCTGCACCCTGTATGTACACCAAGCACCAGCTGGTCTCACACGTGACAAAACCCCGTGCTTCTGCGCGGTTGCCACCAGCCAGCAAGGGCAACAGCGCAGCCCCGGGATGGCCCTGCTGACTGGCCAGCACTTCAACCCCAGCACGGGGCCAGCGGCTGGCATGGCCCCACGACCAGGGTGAGCTTCACCTCCGGGCACCGTGGGGACAGTCGCAGGCTACAGCCTGGCTCTCACCTCAGCAGCTCATTTCAAGCACCGGAGAATCACCGATTTGGAAACATCTCCAAAGAGGACTCTGGAAGCACCTCAGGCTGGAGGACTTCAGGCAGCACTTACCCTCTGAAACTTGCACATACCAGGAATAACAACTGATGTCTTAGCAGAATGATTAAAAGATGTGATGCTTTAATTTCACTGCCTTTAACATAAACATCCATTATTTGACTGTTTACTCAGGAGTGAACAGAACAAAACCAAATCCAACTTGTAAGAATGACAAGTTTTTCCTTTAACTCTTGCAATCTTATTTTGTCCACAACCCATTCATCGTCATCATTTAAACAAACGGCAGTGATTTATTATACCACAATGTGGTAACACACAGACACACGTGTCTGAAATGGCCCCAGCAGATGGGAAGCCCAACAGACCGTACTGCCATCCTACAGCAGACAGTTTGTTCTAGCGACATGGAAACAGGTTGTCTTATACTAAACAGCTATTTATATCACATAAAGTACATTTTTGTACAGTACTTCACACCTTTTAAAAACACGGTCTTGTATTTAATGTTCTCCAGTCAATAGTCATTGATGTTGGCATAGACAAATCATCAAACAAAACACACAGATGTTGCTTGGATTGACTTAAGAGTGTGGCGGGGCAAACGTCACTTCTGGCTATTTGTGGTTAGTGGGAAGTCAAATCATCTGTGGGAGATACAAAGACAACATTTTAGTGCTCAGGTCTTGGAGCCCTCCTCCTGCGCAGGCTTGGGAGATGGGAGTCACAGCATCTGTCAACCCAGGACAGAAAGCTGAGCATTTGTACGCATCTTTCCAGGACTGGAATTTTAAAATTCACTACTTCTCTATGATAGTCTTTCCTAGCAGTTCCCTTCACAACTAAGCAAATGATGGTTTGGGTTTTTTTTGGTTTTTTTTTTTTTGCTTTTTACCACAGGGAAAGACTTGAAAAGAACAATTTAAAAAGAGAGATGGCTAGGTGTGGGTTTTTTTTTTTTCTTTTAATGTACAATCTCAGTTAACAGGTTTTGTTACTTTTAGCTTTCAAAGTTCAAAAATATAAACTCTCTAAAGTGCATAATTGTACTTACATTTCATATAAACTATCTGAAATTCTAGCAATATACCATGTAAACAGCAGAAACTAAGCATCAGAAAATGCTACAATCTCATCAGTTTAAAAATAAAATGGACTGTTCCCTACATATCATTTATCAAGATTTGTCAGGGGCAAAACCCAGCAAAACAGATAATTTATCAATACACAGTGCAAACAGGCTTTTAAAAATAAGCAGAGAAAACATACTCCCGGGAAGCCTTGGCCCACTGGAAAAATGTACGACTATGAAGAAAGGGCAGAAACTGCTTCTCTTGTCCATATAAAGATGTCCAAGCCCAGACTCGGCAACAACCCCCAAACTTTAGTCCGTTTTCATTCAGCAAAATCCCAACGGCAGACCAGCTTGAGGCGCCTGCTCACCATGCATGTTTTTGCTTTGATGAACTGGGCCTGAGTAATACAAAACTGAGCCAGTGCTAAGGACATTTTGGTAACCCAACATCCTTTCGCATCCCACACTTCTACTAGTAGAGTGACACCGCAGCCAGCTTGGCTCAGTGGCTATACCTAAGATAACCAGGGAGAGCTGACTACGGACTCTCAGAGGAAGAGCCTGTCAACAGCAGGCTGAAGGACAAAGGCACAGCTCTGATTTCCTGGGCTGCCCTGTGTTCAGACAGGGGTTTACCCTAGCAAGGCTTCTCTTCCAGTCAAACATCTTCAAAAAGCAGTTTTTGAGCCCATTTGTCAGCCCAGTTAACACACCCAAAGGATCAGTTTTGCAGAGGCAGAGCCCTGCATCTCTCAAGTGATAGAAACTCAGCATCTCTGAAAAGCCAAGCCCCAGGTCAGCACACAAGTCCTCCAGACTCTTTGGAAATAAAAAATTCAGTCTTCACTGATTGTATATAGAAAGGGCAATTCTGCAGTCAGTGAAAAAAACCCCCAAAATCCAAAAACCAACCACCTGGGAGTCCCCCTCCTAAGTGCTTTCGCTAACTAACACACATCACTGCCTTCCCATCCAGACTAGTAATAGGCATGTACAAACCTACTGGGAGAAAGTCACCTTCTGAAGTGTTTATGGGATCCTGAAGAGGCCAAACCACCCTCAGCATCAGTTTTGGCAAGAATTAACATAACATAGCACATACAGCAAGTGGAAGGGGTTAAGTCTAAGTACCACAACCCAAATATATCTATTTGTGAGCCCCCTCGCCCATATAAAGAAGGAAAAGGAGGAGAAGTTGTTCTGGGAGTCCTCTTCTTGCCTCCTCCGGCATGAAGCGTGACTACGACAACTAGCACCGCATTTGATCTCAGCCTTTGGCTTCTGCACATTAGCTCCCCAGGGGATCAAAGCAAAAGAAAGCATTACAGAAACGCTCTCCTTGGGACACCAGGGTTGAGCCTTGGCTCAGGGCAGAGCGAGCTGGTGCACACAAGCCTCTGGAGTGGGAGAGCAAGCCCAGGTGGCCTGGGACTGCAGTACTGTGAGCCCTCAGCTACTTGATGTGTTCCTGAACTCACTGCCTTTTACTCCTTCAGGCAGCATCTGTTCGACACAAGCAGCTGAACCAAGTGTCTCAGGACTTCCTTTTCTGAAAGACACAAACCAATTTGAAAAATTGCCAAAACCTGCACCTGAGACACAGGCCCTTTCTACAGGCAGAGCATGGCTCTAGGCTTTCAGTTCCCTGCAGTATCCTCCGCACTGGTATACCACCGATACACACCGGGAAGAAAAGACCATCCTCTGCTGCCACCATCACAGTGTCCCTGCTGCAGTCCACGTAGCCTGACTGGTGGTGTACGTAGAAGAACAAAATTTAGGCTAGCAAGTATGTATGACACCCACATGGACTGTTCAGCTTGGACTCGTACGTCTATGTCAAATGATGAAGCACATGTACTAATGGGGTAGGTCTTCCAGATATCTTCCAGATACTTGACAGCAGACATTTAACCAATCAGCTACCAAAATCCCAAGGGATTCTGATCTAAAGCTTTTAAAACCTCTTTTCCTCCCAGTTGCCTAAACATGGTCATAATGTTACAGTATCACCTTCCAAGTGGAAGGAGCTGGCAAGAACCTTGCTGCATGGCTCATTTTCTTTGCTCTCCCTAACAGGTGCGATTACTTTCTTCTACTTCAGTCGAATTGGCCAACAAAAAAGTGGCAAGAAAACCCAACTCAAGCCTAGGCAAAACTGTTAACTTACACCAGCTCTGGGTGATGACTGGGAGATTCTTACAGCATTTATCTAGAGCAACATAAGATGCTGGACTCCAAACAGTCAGGTCAAAAGTCTGAGCAGATCTTTACTGTGGCTAAAAGAAAACAACAGTCTTGGCGCTATCTGACCTCTGCTTTCACATAAGATCAGTCAGGGCACTTGTCTGTTAAACTAAAGTAGAAGCTATTTGATGATTTAATCACTATTCATCCTACTTTGTCTCTTGCTATGATACCCTGGGAAAAAAGAATAGCAGGGCTGCCTTTGATAGCCTAAATATTACAGGATCTGTAAGCAAATCAAAACAGAAGGATCCCTTCACTGAAGTCACTGAGCTCAGCGTCATGTCTCCTACACTGGCAAACTCCATTTTGGGCATCAGGCCTGGAGAAAGTGGGCAACAGCAAGTGTAGAGAGTGATGGAAAGCCATCTTTCCTCCCCCCTCCCGCCTCTGGGAATGGCCCTTCAGTTCCCAGGGAGCTCCTCAGCTCTCCCCAGCCAGGCTCCCGCTGCATCCACTTCATGCATTTGTCCATTTGGTGCTCTCTCTTCTTTGTTTACTGGCAAAACCAATCTCCTCCTTTACATGATCTTGGAGCTAATATCTCTTTTACTGATCAGGACCTCCAGCAGCCTCAGCTTGGCCTTAATCTGTTTGTATTCATTGTATTCTTCAGCCATAGGAGTGCGGTCTTCTTTCTGCACATTCCTAGTGGGAGCGAAAGCAGATCATGAGGACTTACGTAACAGAACATCTTCCCTCAGCAGCCTCCCTCTGTCCCCCAAGACGACCTACAAAGCAGCTCTTCTCCTCCACTCCCCATCAGGGAACAAAACCAAAACTTTTATCCTTTGAGAGGCAAAAAACCCCCCAAAACCAACAACCAACCAAAACCAGAGGGGCAAACAAACTGCTCCAACAAAGCATGGAATGCTTACGTATTAAGGCTGAACACAATCCCATGGTTCCAAATGCAAAAACCTACTTGAAGCATGCCCTACTTCTCTGAAATTGCCAGTCTGTAAGAAACAGCTGAAAAACATTGCAGGAGCCATATGAATGTCAGTCTGCTAGCATGGCAAAATAAAATACAGCTTCTCCTGGCTTGGCACCACATCACTTACATGAACAGGCACACTTGTGAAAAGGAGGGTATCATCTGATCAGATTTCTCTCAGCTTACATGAAACTTTTTAAAAGTTTTCAGTGGTTTTACAAGAACCTCTAAGGATGATGGCTAGTGGCAAGAAACCAACAAGATAATTTAAGAGTATAAATACATTAAAACATTCTATCAGCTCATTAATGAGGGACATTTTCAGAAAACTATAAACCCAGCTACACTAAAGCAGAAATACTTGTTAAACTAGTGTCTGAATACCTCACAGTGTCTGATATTCAGCAAGAACAGGACAGAAATGTAAACATACATCATTAGGAAAAAACCCAATTATTCTATCCCTGAGAAACGCTTCCATCATTCCAGTCAGCTGTGTTAAGAGGCAGCTGGATTTTCACAATCTATACTTTTGCTTCCCACTGCTTGTCCTATGACAAAGTTTTCAAAGAGGCTGTGGTCCCTGAAGTTCTTTGGGGGGGGCAGGCGAGAAGTAATTCATTTTAATGGGCAACTATAATGAATGTGGATAAAACACTGATGATGATGAAAAAGTATGTAATAGTGAATTCAGGTAACTTTCCATGTTTGGAGGTCTTTGTAGATGCCAAACAGATTAAAAGTGGCTGAAGGACAGAGAGACAGCTGAGAAATGATTACCTTCCATTTTGTCGGAAAAAATTATCTTCAAAGTCTCTCAATTTTTTTCTGATTCGCTTCTTCTCTTCCCTGACTTCTTGGAGCTGCTCTAGGAGTTCAGGGCTGTTGGGTTTAAATATAAACAAGATTATAGGTATGTACACAATTATAACAGGAAACATACAGTAAATGTAGAAATGTATGGTTGTACATATGCCAAGCAACGGAGCTGCTCCTGCAAGCAGCTCGGGCAACCTGATGTTACGTGCAACAAAAAGCTCTCTGAATTTAACTCAGCAGAATGATCATACAGTTAAGCTGAAGCCTCCAAGAAGGTCAGGTGTGCACTTCACAAATCACCACTAACTTCTGTGAAACTTACTTGCTGAAGATGGGTCTGGTTTTTGGCAACTTTTGTAGGATCAAGATTCAATGGTCACGACTTAAGGCTACGGCCTACATGTGTTTGCATCAGACCTAGGTGCTTGAAACTAACAAAGCTAGTTCAACTTGACCTCTCCAAACCACGAAAAACCTTGTAGAGTACAGGGTTGTTTTCATGATAAAGGCTTGCCACTGGTGGAGTGGAGCTACTATTAAGCACTAGAATCCAAAGATGCAGAAGTTAAATATCAGTATCAGGACAAGGCAGTTTCTTCCCAAAGCCTTTCGTATGAGGGTCTACTGCATTTAAAAATAATGCACAAAAACTTCTGACTCAGATCATAAATGGAAACAAAAAAATCTAGACACTTTTCTGACAAATAAAATGCTATCTTAGCAAGAAATAACTTTTTGAATTTGCCCACGAATTCAACATACATGGATGCTTCATGGAGATTTGAAAGTCCCATATCCTGATTGCTCCTAGATGGCATCTTATCATCCACTGGGGAAACAAAGCCGTCAGCATCATCTTCTAGTTGATCCAAGAAGCTACGCACGTTGAAATCTGTTTTCATGGTAATTGTGAAATCTGGCTTCACGTTGCTGTCCTCCTCAGACCCCTCCTCTTCCTCCTACAGAGAGGGACAGAGCACCCCCGTAACAGAATAGGTTACTGCTTGCCTTCTCAGAAACAGGCACCTCCCTTTCACCACATGCACTGGGGAACAGATATGAAAAGTGGATAGGCAGAGCAAGCGCTTTAATTGCTAAGCAATACGGGACACCAGAAGACCACCAGTAAGACAGCCTATACCCAAAGCATCTCAGAGAAACTGCAGCCACCAACTCAGGTTGGTTAAGGAGACCCAGGGCAACAAAATGGAGTGAAAAAATACCTGGGGTTCTTAGCAACCTGTTTAATTTATGTATTCTGATGTAAATAAAAACACTTACAGTCACTATGCATATTGCCTAAAGCATACCAGCTATTCTCTACATTTCCCTACAAATACACCGGCAGCTTACAGATTGCCAAGTTAAAATGTGAAATACTCTCTCAATAGATGCAGCTCAACAGCGCTCTCCAATGGCTGAATTCAAGACCTCAAATGCTCGCACAGTGTTGTCAATGAGCTCAGATCAGTCCTTCAATGGCCCAAATGTGGGATATGATTGACTGTAAAAGCACCTGCTGTTGCTAACGTGTTCCCGACATCAGCTCTGTACCATTTATCTGGAATACACTAAAAATTGGAGTGGAAACACTCTGCCCAGTGTAATTTCCCCAAAGTACACTGATGAATTGGTTGCGTTCAAATTTTTTGCAAAATTTATAGGCACAAGATTTGAAAGTCTCTGCTACACTTGGTTGCGTTCTCAATATTGGGCTTGTACTGCGACACTGTCCAGAAATCATTTGGATTATCACAGAACACGGCCCAGTTTTCTCTTACTTACAGAGACATTTCTAGAAGGCAGTTTTCAACCTTAATATAAGAATGAGGCATGAGCATTAGAGGAAGGTAATAAATGCCAGCATGGACAGTAAGTCTCTTAAATATGTATGTATGTGTATATATATTTATTTTACAACCATGTAACTCTAGCCAGAAAGGGGTCTAAGTACATGCATATCTTTTAAAACTTTTGAGGGCTAATATCGCTTAAGTCTTCAAGTGTATGCAAAAATATATTGTTGCACCGGAATCAAAAGAAGACATCTTCATTACTTTTTTTCATGTGATTCTTTGTGAATAGTTCAATTATTCCTGAAAGATTGCTCCCATATTTCAAGCAAAAAGGGAGAAATTAACACTAGGACCTGGCATAGTCCCATTAAATCCTCAAGGTCTGTGATTTATAAATGCATACATTTAGATGAAATCAGAGTTTGCCCGGAGTTTTATTTTTATGTTAAAGCTCTAGGCCATGAAAATGCAACGCATAGCCACAAGCTGAGAATTACAACCAAGATGGAGGCTTGAGGATCTAAAAAAAGATTAGCTGGGGAGAAGTTTTGAGTAATAATAGTAACAAATGATACAGAGAAGTTTGTGTACATCTCAGGAAAATCTGCAGGGAACTTGAGAAAGTTAAAGCAATAGTTAGCATATGATTAGGTAAGACCATTTATCCAGATGTAAATTATACAGTTTAAACAGAAGACACAAAACAGCAGACACGTGCTGTCCTTGAACCCTGCAAACAACTTCAGGCTGGGCTGCGGAAGGGACGCCATTGCTCACTGCCATTTACCAGTCCCCAGGCGTGCCATCCCTGCCCTACCGGGTAAGGGCAACTAGGACTGAAGCAGGAGAACACCAGTCCTGCTGTAGCGTGGAGGAGGATTTGCTAAGTCAATCTAAGCAGTAAAAGTGGGATGCTTTATCTTAGGGAAATCTCTCCGGCACCAAGGGAGGAGCTCCCGTGCCCTTTCCTGGGAGAGCAAGTTGCTTCTGAATTCCTCTTCTGGAGAGAAAGGAAAGGGACAGTTTTCATAAGCAGTGTGACAAACTGCTCCCAAGGACGGATGCAAGGTGTCTTCCCCACAGACACCCATAAGCCTGCCTTGCTTGCCTCACTCCAGGGCACCAGCACGCTGCCCAAGCCAGCAAAGATTACTCTGGCCCAGAGCTCAAGAGCGAGCCTCCTGCCAACAGAAGCCCATGGGAGGAAAAGAAAGCGTAGAAATTTCACTTGTTTAGACCTCAGTGCCAAGACACTACATCTGGCTGTCACAAGACCTCTCAAAGCATTTTGCTGTTTAAAACGAAGGAGTGAATTAAAAGGATCCTTAGCGAGAACTCAAATGGAAACAGCCATCTAAGGCCTTCACTTTAAACAAGTCTCATGTGGGAATCTTATTTTAAACCTGCACTGGCATTTACACCTTGAACCAGAATGATTTTCATTGGCTAGATCTATTTGGCTTGCACCTGCTGGGATCTTTAGGCAATCATGAGGCATTTACATTTTCCAGAGTTACAAAGGTAAAATCTCCAGAGTATCCCATCATCAGCACTCCCAGCAAGCAAGCTTCCCAATGATTTTTTTCCAACACAGACAATATTCAAGATATTGTACCCAAACGCTTGGTAAGGCTTCACCTCAAATTACTTTTCAAGCTTTTACCCAACTCTCCCAAATGCTTCAAAAAACCCACCCAAAATCAAAAAACCCAACAATGTCAGGGGCCCGTCAAGATAGGTAGTGCTCTGCCCATAGTGGACCTATGCAGGGGGTAAGTTTGGGGGCTTTTTGGCAATTTTCTCGCTTACGTTCTAAGTGTAGTTCAGTGCAAAGCTGCCACGTGCAGCTTCACAGGGCCCCATTTAAGTGTTAATAGGCATGTGTTAATGTGCTTAAGGCTGTCACCCGGGTCTTCAGACAGAAACCTCTCAAGGTTTGTATTCCCTGCAGGACACTACTGAGCTGGTGTAATGCTGCCCTGGCACAGCACCAGCCGTGCTGGTCAGAGATCACCATAATTGACAGCTCTAAGTTTTGACTCTGGGTGCAAGCATAGGTGAAAAATAGAAGACACACTAAAAGAAAAAAAAACAAAACCAAACGAAAACATCCCCCACCAGGCCACTACTTCAGATTTGATCCAGCAGTTATCTAGAAAATACCGAGAGCTCAGTGATGATAAACCAGCCTCTAACGAAAGCAAGCCAGGGCCCAGCTCCATGCTGCATGTCCTGGTCAACCGTTGGACTTCCCTACTCAGGGGAAGAAGGCCCAATACTGTAGCAGTCTTCACCACCGAGAATTACTACCCCACAGCAGCACGAAAAAGAAACACAACAATCCTGCCATCCAAATCTGACCAAGTGTTAACTAGCAGAACCAAGTTGTTCTTACTTCCGTCCTCATGTAACTTGGTTAGAAATACCCTTCACAGGGTGGCGACAAAGAGCCCTGGATAAAATAAGCGTGTGAATGGGAGCAGGTAAGGATCCCGTAAGTGCCCCGGTTGGCTCCGCGTGCGAGTGTTAGTTTTGTGAGAGCTCATTCCTGCCACGGTGCTGTGTGCAAGCCACAGAGCTTTGGAGTGAGAGAAACTACCACAAAACAAGTTAGTGTCATTAAAAAGAAAGGAGGAAAGCAAGAAAAAAAAGCAAGTACAAAGGTAATTGTGATTTTTTTTTTTTTAAAAGCAAGATAAAATATATTATGTGCAGGTGGAGGGGGAAGGAGAAGGATGGGAAAGAATGCAAAGCCAAGGAAATACTGTAGTCTTATCTACAACAAGGGAAGAATTTGATCAGAACTGGCGAGGCTTAAAGCCGCTACTGATTTTTCAGGAGGACACTGCAAAAAAATCAACACTGATGGAAAAAAAATATCAATCATTCTCTTTCATTGGTATAAGGGGAAAATTGATGCAAACTGAGCAATTAGTTAGCAGCTGGAGATCTTCACCTTTATCTCCTTGAAGAAGGAAGCTGTTTCGCCCTCGATAATTGGCTGCAGCAAAGGGCTTCTCCGCTTGCTGGAGGGGGAACCCTGTGACAGGTGTTAACAAGTATGTTACATTATGAACCCCTTTCTCCTCCACCACCTGCTCTCAGTTCATTCTCACCCACACATTCACACTCAGCTCATCGATGGACCATCAGGAGAAATCTATTTCTTAAAGAAGAAAAACATGCCTGGCAAATCCCCTGAACCTTGGGCTGTTTTCTCTCAGGATGTTGCTTAGCAAGGGACATCGCTGCCAAACACTTTTAAGAAAAAAGCTTGGATGCTGGAATACTAGCTGGGCAGGAACTACAAAAGTAAAGGCTGCAAGAAAATAATCCCCAGCCTGAGGCCCATACACACGCACAACATTTGGTAGGCAATCTACAGCTACAGTGTAAGCCCAGCTAGACTTTCCAGGAGTTTGATTTCCAGGAGTTTGATTTCCTACTGAAGTGTCTAATGATGTGGAGATGGATTTTCAAATGTATCCTGCCTCTGCATGAGCCTCTCACTGTTCTCACTCAAGGGGCTGGGGAAAGCCAGTCTTGTCTCTCCTCTGCTAGCCACTATGCAATTTCAGTTTTGTGTCTAAAAAGGACCCGAGCTCTCTTTTGAGAGCTTTGTGTTAAACTGCCCATGCACAGCTACATGGCTTCTTCCTTCTTGGTTGCCAGCACCATCTTCAAAGCACATGTTTTGGGGAGTACTTTGCATATTCAAAGAGGAACAGCTTTTTGTTTTGTTTTAAACGCAGGACCACCTCCCACTATTTGCACAAAAAAGCCCACTTCTCAGTGTGACTGCACTGAGTAATGCTGTGCCAGTCCATTCGCTTCACTGGCCGTCATAGCCAGGACATAGGCACTGCTTCGGAACAGCAAAAAAAAAAAAAGTACAGGATCATAAATGACAGAGTAAACGGGAACCATGATAAAACAACTCTCTTCCCATAGACAGGCTAAAAGTATTCTGTGTGTATTTTTTAAATCAAGTAATTTTGAAAAAGTGGCCTACACAAGTTACCTAAAATTAGAGATAGTGCATTTGCTCCCTAGAGGGGTGCATTGGATTCCTTGCTGGTGGCAGTGCCTCCTTGCCAAAGCACCACCTTGAATGAGGGAATATCCACTACTTGTAGGATCTTTTTAATACAAATGAAGTGTTAGGAGACTGTTGGCCTTTTCTCTCAGCCAAGGACACTGCTGTCTCCTGTGGGACCCACACAAGTCCGTGTTCCTCACATACAATCCTGTGTAACCAAGCAGCGTGGAAGACCTACAGGTCAGAGTGGGTTGGTAAGGAAAGGGAAGTGAGGCTGTAGCCAAAAACAAGATGACGAAGTAACAGCAGCAGCCCAATGGAAAGAGGAGAAACAACACAAGGTGAGATGTGCCCCATGGCTCACAGGTGGACACTAGAGTCCCCTGACCAGCTTTGCCTGACTTCAGCATACAGGGTGTCATTGATTCACTCATTTGCTTGGTCTTTGATAACAGAGGTTGAGACTTGGCCTCTGTGATTCTGTTGTATGTGAAAGTGTGGCAATTCCCGTTTCCTCAGCTCAAAACCAAAGAAATAGCCCCCAAATGAATGCTCTACTCACTATGATAGGGATGGTGTTGGCTCTGGAGAGGATTTGCTTGACCAAGCGATACCTGTCATACAATGGCTTCATCACCTGTCGTTCATTTTTGGTAACCTGAAAAGGAAAAAGAAGCGAGATCCGTGAAGCCTGCAGCAGATACTCCACTCTATAATGCATGTGCCTGTGATCGCTGTTAGTCGTAGGGGGCTTGAAGGGAATTTCATGGGGATGACAGGTTAGCAGCATTAGCCCTGAAACTGGTAATGCAAGTGCTCATGTACGTCATTGCATCTCCTGTCCCAGATGCCAGATGAAGCAGCACCCAAGCTGTGGGGCGTCTTGTAATGTGGCTGTATGAGACAGGTGGTTTAAGTGACCAACTTAGGTATCGTATGTCCACAGCACAAAATGACCCATAGAAGCAGCAGTCTGTGCCTGTAATCACGTCTACCATTATAAGGCACAACATGAGGTTTCCCACCCTTATTCTTGTGGCTGGGACCTCAGAGGCAGTGTTTATGACCCACGAAAAGAGAAAGGAGCTGCAATGACTGGATACTGCAATGTAAGGAGACTTTTCTAGGGTAGGTTAAACGACCGATTTCACAAAAGCTGACTTTCCGGCTTTGCTATTCCTCCTAATTTCCTGTCCAAGGCAGCAGTTCCATCTTTTTAACCCCCTAACCTTGCTCTCCACCCCGCCTCCCAGCAACCTTGCTGGGGAGAAGTTACTACAGAGCTGAGAAGGGACGAAGATGCAAGGGCCGTGTGGCATAGAGAAGACAGAATAGTGCTGTGATGCCCACTCCGAGCCTTCCTTACATTGCTCTGTCCCTAACTCCACTCCCCCTAACTGCACGTCATGCTCCCTCCTCAGTTTGAGTGTGTTACAAACTCCAAGTGCTCATTTGTGTTTTTCTTTCAGATCCAAGCTAAGCCAAAAATCTCAGTAGTACTGACAGCGCAGAAGGGAAGACCTAACAGACAGTAGCTGGTGTGGGAAAGCAAAGGTCTGTCCAACTAAGTGCTAGTTGTGAGGAAGTTCAGCTTTATTTCTTCAATGTTTTGTTACAGCATGGTTAGCAAACAAACAAACAAAATATTTGGCAGAATCAACCTGATCATCATCATCTTTGTATTCAGCACTCTGACCCACATCCTATTACTGTCCTTCCATTAGATCTTTTGTCTAACTTTAGATTATAAAGCTCTTATGAGGGGAAGCTTTAACCGATTCTAATGTCATGCCTATCTTCCTCAAGGCTTTTTACTGTTGCTAATCACCAGAGCATATGAACAGCTGCCATATAAAAATCAACATCAACAGTGATGAGCTTTGTACAGTCTCCCCTTCTACAACAGAAATAGGAGGAAAGGGAATACAGCTTGAGACAGGGAGGAAATTTTAAAACGAACTGTCTTTTATTTTGTCTGCAGTTGACTTTCACTGGAGTGAGCTTTCTAAAGCTTTCACATCCTCCCCTCCAGAGCAGGAGAGGGTGTTGATTTGCAAGGGGAAGAAGAGCTGTAAATATTGCCAGGAGCAGGACTGGCAGGGATGAACTGTAAGAATCTGGAGGTAGCATCCTCTTCCTGATAACCAAGCCTGTTTCCTATGTTGGAAGCAGATGAACAGGGAGGAAGGAGGAAGACCTTTTTATTCCTTTCTGGGTTCCATGCAAACTTCCCCAAACCTGGTAAGGGGCATAGAGATGGGCAGTCCAAACTCTAGGGCCTGCATGTCCCAAACCTCCGAAGCACAGTCAGGCTCCAATACGCTACAGCCTCAAGCTGGCTGTTTGTTGAGTTAAGCAGCTTGCATGCATTAGAGGGATGTGAGCAGCATCAAACAATTCACTCAGCTCTCTGTATCAAGTTTTTTGTTGATGTGTCTGCATTCAATTGCACTGGCTAGCAAGCTGCCTCCAACTTGGGACATTTCTCTGCAACCAATCAAGCACACAACTGAAGAAACTGGGTAGCCTATATATGTGTATAAAATATTGTATTATTCCTAGCTTTACTAGGTTAGCAGTTAGCAGAACAGGAGGCACAGCACTACTGTTGGCTCAGACAGTCTCTGTTACTTAAAAAAACCCAAACAAACAAAAAAATAACCAAAAAAACCCCTATGCTGAGGCTTATGCTGAGGCTGAGAACCAAACCTTCAATTAACAACGTTTCAAAGTCAATAAATAGCACTGTTCTGTACAGAAGAAACCCATAAGCCTTGGAATGCACAAAGAATCCTTAGGTATGCTGAAGAATGGAAAAAATAAATTACACGCTTCAGTGTCTGAATATCAGTATGGAGGAGGAACACAGAGAATTAGTTTAGGCATTGGAAGTTTAGTGTATGGGGCCTGTGTCAGCCCTGCAGGCTCACACCAGCACACTTAACAGAAAGCAGATTCTGAGAGAAAACATTTAGCACATGGACAAACTGTCTCAGTAGGTAAACATAAGTAATACCAGCAAAACCCAAGTATATTTTGGGAGAACATCAAAATGCAAAAAGACTGTTGGAATAATGGAGCCTTTGACACAACTCTGGGGCACACGCTGCATGGCAAAAGAGCAGCAGCTGAGGAACAGACCATTGCTTGCATTGTTAGAGCAACTCAAGAATTTCTGTAGAGATGGACTTTTTGGCTTAACTAGAACAGTTCAGTTCCACCTTCGCAGGTTCATCTATCACTGGTGCAGAAAGACCCAGTTGCACAATAAATCTGAGCTCCATTGTTTTTCTTGTTTAGTTAAATATCTTTAAGAAAAAAAAAAAACCTTGGCTGAACTATCCCCATTCTCCTCAAGCTCTCAGTACTTTTCCACTGCTGCAATGCCAGGAGCTGGGAAAAGCAAAAGCTGATCAGCTGCAGTCTTCCTTGCCATGCAGTTCAGTGTTGCTAGGTATAGACCGCTTACTTAAAAACAAACAAATTAAAAAGCAGTTGTATAAATAAAGCATCAGAAAGGGGAGAAAAAAAAAAGTATGCTGACAAGCTAGGCTCTGGGCTTGTTCTCTTTTTAAACAGATTTAAGTGAGTTCACTTCAATGAGATGCCACCTCTTGATTTATATCACTATAAAAGCAGCAAGAGCAGAGTTGGTCTCATGGAGAAGACAGGGAAGGCTAAGTGGATTCCCTTGTACTGGCCTTTTGCTATTTTACGCAAGAATAAAACTGCACGTCCTCTCATACAAGTATGCTGTTTTCAGTTGCTGGTATATGTTACTGTACAATATTAGCACTTTGTGAAGGCATTTAAATAAATTAGTGAGACTTTTTAAAAACAATGGACAAAGGAGGAAATAATTCAGGAGCAAAAGGAAGGAAGAGATCAGGAATCCCATGCAGCAGCAGAATGACAGATTTGTCAGCTCCATTAATCAAGTACTCCTTATAAGCAGTAATTTGCTGCTCCCAAGCCACTCCTCAAGCGATCAGCACCACTCTGAAATTAAGTTACTTTACCTATACAGCTGGTAGCAAAGATTATAATGTCATCAGTGAGAGGAGAAGGGATTCATACAAAGACAACTTGGTGGCCTGGAAGCCACCCTGTTTCTGCCACCTACATGATACTTAATTCTCCGTCTTCACAAATTATTTTCCTTTGTTAAAGAAAAACCTCATGCCCTTCACTTCCACTGGCACATGGAAAAAACCATTCATTTCTCAGGGGAAGAATGAAATCTCCTCCCAACTTATGCTGTAATGCTCAGGAGACAAACTGTTTCATGAAACTTTTGGCACAAGAGGATTGTGCAAACAGCAAGGTGCTGGGAGAAACAACAGTATAGCTCCTCTACAAAGGAGGAATGTATGCACACGTCTTCCCAGTTAGCCATTAATACTAGCAAATTGCAAAACTCCTGGTTGGATGGGGGACCTCACACAACTATGCTGGTGCAGACTGTATCCCCAGCAAAGCTGGTGAGTGTGCTGGGCCATAAACTGGATGTCTGTGGATCCTGGTGAGTGCGATGCCAAAATAATGCATGTTCAGCCTCATTCAGCCTGTAGGCTCGGTCCTACAGGTTATCTGCCGAGCCCAGCACTGCATGCAGGCATCGCCTTGCTGAGAACAGACTCCTCAGTTGCAGCAGTAGTGAAGGATCAGAGAGGTGGATTACAGGATGCACGTGTGGTTTGAACAGCAAGAAGTTCTAGTGACTGACATCAAAGGAGCATTAGCGGGATCATTTGCGGCAGACAAAGACATATAAAGATGTACTTTGAAAAAAAAAAAAAAAAAAAAAAAAAAAGCTGCTGTACATACCGGTCTGCCATGAATGCTTTCATAATACAGCAAAGCTTTTTGAAGAGCCACTTTTTCAGCTGCTATCTGATCTCTCGTCATGTCCTGTGAAAAATTGCACAGAGAGAGAAGGAAGAAAAAAAGGTCAGATTCCTGGACTCAATACTGATTTGTGGCCTAACCAAAGTCATGTCATTTTGTCACTAATGTTTTGAAGCCTTATCTCTGCTTTCCGGTCCTCTTTTCCTAGCTATACAGCCAAAGAGGCTGTTAATGTGAGTAGCACCCTATGCACAATGCTGGCAGATTAAAACCATATGAACTTTGCATATGAAGGTATTTTATGTACGTAAGGGGGATTTATCGATTATCAGTGTGCTTTGAAAAAACAATGGCATGCAACTTTTAATGAGGGTGGCTCTTTTTCAGTTAAGATCCGAAGTGTAAATTCTACAACAAAACACATATTCGTGCTTTTTCTCCAAATCTGAAACAAGCTCCAGTACCTCTTGCAAAGCTTGCCATCTTTGCTTTGACTGCCACAAACACACTTTATGAAGAACTGAAGTGCAGTCAGACCATCTCCTTCTGCCAATTCTGCTATGGAGCGAAAAGCTCTGGCAGACAGGCTGAGGGGACCAAGCCAAAAAAAAAGGGCAGACAGTTGGAGAAGACTTCCCTAAGTTTGCCAGAGTTCCCCTGCTGAGCTTGCCTGACACTGAGCCTTCTCTCCGTATCACAGCACCAAATACTATCTACAGGCCCTCTTTAAATGGCCAGGCTGTGGATTCTTGCCACTGTCAGAAAATAGCCAAATACAGGCTGTGTGTATCATCATCTTCTGCAGATCAAGTAAACAAAGATAATGCTGTCTGCCCCTCTCTTACAATGCACTGCACAATTTACATGTCAGCAGACTCAAGGACTTCACTTACAAGGCTGCCCAAACCTCAGGAACTAGCAACATTGGACACAAAGACCTCCCTGCTGATAACCCTCAGAGATTACAGCAGCTAACAGAGCTCGATGTGAAACTCTGAAGAGCAGAGATAAAAAGCATTCAGCTTTGGAGTGAACTAGAAGAAAACAGATGACCCAATCTCCAGTATCACTGGAAGACTCAGAATTTGCCCAAAGCTTTTGGACATAACAACAGAAATAGCCAAATACGGGGCAGAAAATACTGCAGTAATTCAGAAATGTTACATGGAACATACAAGGATCAGAAAAAGAACACACAGTAACATTCAACAAACTGAGCTCTGGGAAAAAAAAAAAAAAAAAAAAAAATCAGATACTAAAGGCAGAGGGAAAGAAACTAAAGCAAATGAGCCAGGAGTAAAGGTTGTAGACTTTGTGACTAAACATAGAAGACCACAGGGCTTTCACAAGTGACTGTGCAGCCACAAGCTACCTAATTGTACTTTAAGGCATAGATCTGATCTGTCTACTTTGTACCTTAATATCTTCAGGTCTGTTTGCCTCTGTTCTTTTTTCTTGAAGCTTCTTCTGGATAGAATCAAGGGTCGCTTCCACGGCAGGCTTGGCAGATTTATCTGACAGGTCTTGCTTCTTGTCATCATCCTTTTCGAGCTGAGAGCCGAAGCTCTTGGGGAGTGTGTTGCTCCGCTGACGCACAACAGGGCCAAGGTCTTCCTCTGATATCTTCAGTTTTGACTCTAAACAGGGACATTTGGGGGAAGATGAGTAATTTTTCTTTTAAAATGTGACAGTGACAGGATCGCTGCCTAACATCAAATTAAAATGAGGCAGAGTCCAGCTGCCCCCCAAAGGTGCACTACCGGTGGCTGCTCACCTTTAAGTTGCTTTCGGAATTTGGCCAAATCATTTGTCCATTTCAGCACTTCAGGGTTGGCTGCTTTGTCACTGTGGGAAGGCTGGGAAGAAAGAACAGTCATGCTGAATCTGTGTTAAACCAACAGGAGAGACTCACTGAAACAAGCGTGTGTCACAAAAAGAGGTACAATAGCATTTGGATCCAGAATAGAGCCTGGGCACTGGCATCTGACTGGCACCTGCATACCTCTGACCAGCTCATTTCAGACCTTGCTTTAATTGCTCCTGCCTGTCACAACACTGTCTCTTAGGGCATCATGAGATTGATTTTCTTTTTAGAAAACACAAAACTTTTGATGGTAAACATTAAGTTGTAGTAGTGGCTCAGAGGGCCAGATGCACATTGGAATCCTTGTGCCTACTGTTTCCTAACATGCGGGCACCTCCAAAATAGAGGAAGCCTAGCATGAACGATTTGAGAAGTGTTAGGATGTATGCATCCACACCAAAGGCTGCCTTACATCCAAAGACACCAAAATAACGCAAATGCTAGGCTACAGCAAGTTCTGAGCATTTGTTCCAGCCTTTTCTACTGCAGGCAAGATCCTTTCAAGTAAACACCCTTTGTGGTTTAGATCACCAACAAAGATGCACCCATGCAAAGCTTTAGTTCCTTAAAAAGCCTTCCATGCATTGGAAGGGCACGTCAGGAGTAATTAGAGTACAGTACACTGTTACTGCTCAGCAGCACTTGACTGTAGTTCCTTGCTCAGGAGTAAAGGCAGCTGCTCTCTCTCCTCTGCAATGCGCTGGTGTCCTGGGATTACCATAATGCAAATGAGATGCACAATTGTGCTTCCCATAAGCTGAACTTGAATAAATAAACAAGCAGAAGTTTTAACACAGCTGTTCCTACACACTGAGTGTGTACTTTTGGCACACTGTCTTAAGCAGTGACCAAAATCCTGTGGGTTTATTAAGCTATCTTTTGTGCTGCACTGATAGTACGTAATGCCTGGAAAGGTAATTTGCTTGGTATGGATGCATGTTTTCTTTTTTTTTGGGCAGCAGCTTTTTTATTTTCTTATAAAAGCTTTCAAGCCCTCTCCATGTTTGACGGACTCCCCTGATATCCCTTCCCTTTGTTGCTAATGTATACCTCTCCATACAAATGCTTAACTCCTAGAGACTCACTCTGTATTTCCTCTCCTCTTCGAATTTGTCCTCAAATCTCCTGATCTTTTTCTTCAGTCCCTGAATCCTCCGGGTGAGTTGTGCAGGGGTAAGGTCCTCTCTGTCATCTTCGTAAGATCCCAAAGATGAACTCCGCCTCCTACCAAGAGCAGAGATTGCAAGAAGAGCTTATCCAAACAGCCACAGTACATCTTCATGCAGAGAAGACCACTTAAACTTTGTGTAAATAAAGGCAAATCCCACAGAAGTGAGAAAGCTACGTTGCTACTCTGTAATGACAGATAGCAAAAGATGCTGTAACAGCCTCTTTCAGCAACAGCAATTCCCTAGATACTAATTCACAAACCCAGAAACAATTAGTTACCAAGAACTTTTCTAAAAAATACCAGTTTCCCGTCAGCAGGAACAGAAACTCTAACACAGCATAGCTATCTAGCATACGTGATCCAAAGAGACTTTGCTTGATGCAACTGTGCAAACCCTTTACAGCTGGGTGCGAGAGTCAGCACAGGCAAATCACAACCCACCTCATGAAGGAATGAGAATTGGGAGGGGAAGGAGGCACTTCTGTATCATCCAGGTACTGTTGGCTTTGTCCATAGGCATAGAAGCGAGGGGACAGCATAGGATCGCTGTCCTCATCCAGAAGCTGGCGAATTAAGCGACCAGCCTGCGGGGAAAGGCGAGCCTCATCTGAGTCTAAGCCGTCTCGCTGCCATGAGGAAAGAGCGGGGATGGGCTCTGGGAACAGTAAGACAAAGGCTGGTTTTATCGTTTTTGTTTTACATGGACGACAGACTCCCCGCAACTTTTCTAATGACCCCTGACCCGTTTCTCCTGGACCACGATTCCTTGTTGTCAGGCATTCTCTGGGTCATTATTTGCACATGCCCAGCATACAAAGCAATGCAAAGCGTTGCCTGGCCACAATGGGTACTCTACACAAACATAAATAGACTCCTAGGTGCAACAGAAAACTGTACCCAGAAGTCAGCCAGTAATTGCCGTGGACTGACACCAAACGAGGCTATCACCAGCCAGCACCTTTGAGGAAAAAGTTATGCTGGACAAGAGAGAATTATTGGCACACAGCAGTATAAAGGCGGCAACTGGTTTACAGGAGGATTTTTTTTCTGTTTCAGGATGTACTAGTGCTGTAAATGAATAGTATATTAATTGTCCTCCCATAGCCTCCAGCACTCCAATATGACCCTGCTGCCTGTTAGTGGAAATTCAAAGACTAGGAGTAAGCATAGGTTTGCAAGAAAAAGGTGTCTCACATTACTACCTGTTCCACAGGATGCCTAGCCCGTAAATTAACAATGATGGTAATATGGTCTGAGTTTCTCCCTTTTATCTTCCATATGCGATCCCGCTGCTTAACAGCATGGTAGAAAAGTGAGGAAATCTTCAGTCCCCTGGATGATCTAACCAGCTGGAAGTAAAAGCAATGTTCTACAGGGAGATGGTGGAGTGGGAGAGAAAGGGAAACCTAACTTAGCATTGCTGATTGGCACAGTGGAGCCCACGGAAAGCAATCGCCTCAATCTTGTGATCACTCCCTCCAGATGCCATAAGGAGTCTAACGTTTTGTGTTCAGATAGTTTACTAAGCTGATTTGCATGCTCCGACTTAGCACCACAGGATTAGACAGTTTAAGAGCCAGGCTTTGAACTTACAAATCTAATGAATAGTTCTAGAGTCAAGTAACAACAAAAACCTTATAGAAAGCTCCCAGACCAGTCGCAGAGCTATGGACTCTATTTCCCGTGCCCAGTGCGTCTACTCTTCTTCCATGAAGAGAAGGGGCTTTTAAGTTATCAATTTTTGAATAAAAGCAGTATCTCCTTTTGCTGAAGAAGGTTAAGATTTTCATAGCTCAGAACAGATTGCATGAAGATTCCCTTACAGAACCTCTACGCTGTTTAATGTTCCCCCCTCTGTACAATTTGGACAGCACAGATCATCCACAATTCAGTAACGACAGGCTTGGTGGTGTTTTGCCTGTACACAGCGTCAAATGATGCTCTCCACTTCTTCCTTAGCACATGAATATAAATGGCACGTCTCTGCTTAGAGGTTGGTGCTGCATGCAAACTGATGCGTTGCTCTGAAAGGGATGGCTAGAGGTTTTTGCCTCTCCCAGGTGTTGTGATAAATGAAGCACATACAAGCCCAGCTGGTAGAGGCTACTTTGATGAGGTGTGCCAGTCCCAAGTGTATGCAGCCTGCACTTCTCTCACTTAATTGCTGGAACAAGAGTTTTTTCTAAGCTGCATTCAACCTTGCCAGTTCTTAATACCTGAAACATTTTGCTTGAGGAATCTGGTAAGAAGGAAGGTGAAATGAAGGGCAAACACTTCAGCCAAACTGTGACACTTTGGTGTCACACACTTCCCTGAATCTCTCATGATTTCAGGAACGTCCTCACAAGATTTCTTGTAGCCAAATAAAGGCTAAGAAAACAAAGGAACAAATTTGATACCCCATTCCTGCCAGTCAAACGTTAAGCGACGCATGTGATTCTTCCAGACATCTCTCCCTTCCAATTTTTGGAATACACTCTCACCCCGCAATGGACTTTGCTCTTGGAAATTGTTAAATTACACCTCCATGGGATTTACAGAGATGGAATAAACTTAGAAGGAATCAGCAGCATATTTAGCAGCAACCAAATTAAGCTCCTACCACACCAGCTAACAAAGCCATTATTAATCATGCATGATGCATGTGACTTTGTCCCAAGGTGGATTTATATACCAGATAGCATGCAACATTCAGGGAATTGCTATGGCTCAAAGAGCCTCTGATCAAACCCCAAAGGACAGCAAAGCGCTTTATGCAAGCTAGTGGAGACCGAGGTACATGTACTTTCTATTGTGTTGATTTCAAAATACTGCCCAAAAATAGAAATTCACATTCCAAAGGAGAAAGTGCTAAAAAGAAGGAAAAAAGTCCTAAAAGGAAAAGTCAAACTTGAGACTCGACAGAAGAAATGGCTGCTATAGAAAATGAGCTGGTTTTAACCCTTGCTCCTGGAAGGCCTCACTCTATGGGTAACTTGTTTCCCTTGTGGACTGTAAATATTTAGGAAAAAAAAAAAATCTCATCTGAGCACAAAATGGCTAAACCCCGAGAAAGTAACACAGCAATTAATTAAGGAACATATTTAGGTATGTAGAATTATGAATTTTATCTACATCAGGTCATGACGTGGACTAGAGCTGCAGTCCAACTGCCTTCTCTCTCATACTGGCCAGGTGCCAGGTGCTTCAGCTGGAAGCACTGGAATTGCTGGATTGCACAAATATACAGGAACTTACTAAGGGTAAGCTACTGCTTTTTCTGACTGCACAATCAACCAATTCCTGTTTAACAGAATACACAGTATCTTTTGTTATTCATTTATCCAAGATAGCTATCGAAGTGTTGAGCTTTTTCTGAAGGCTGCTAAATTCCTGCACTTAATAGTTTAAGTTTGAAGTATCTGCTATCAGGATTAACGTTGTCACCCTTGCCCCTTTCTGCTAATTGAAGAATAAAACCTCAGTAAAGAATGTCAGTGTTTTACCTTTTCTTTGCCATTGACTTGACAGAGCAGTTACCCTTATTCATCTTCTGTCTTGAACAGATCTCTCTTGCTCAGAGAAAACTCTCAGTTTTCTACTCATCTCCACATTCTTTCCATGTCCTATTTTTCTTCCCCATTTTCCATAATGACAACCTTTCATGAAAAAAAAAAATACTTGGGACTGTTTAACCACTGTGGCTGTACTAGTGCAGAGAAAGGGTGAAAAAATTTTCTGTTTCTTTGTCAGACTCTCAACGCATTTCTTTTACATATGCCTTTTCTAAGTTGGCGCAGAAGTGAAATACACTGGTATGGAGCCTGCAGTCCTTCAGAAGTGCTGCACTCCCTCTCAAAATCCCACAACCAAGCTAATCTTTCAACAAAGCTGTCAGCCATCTGCCAGGTGTTACTCTGCAGAACTCTGCAGGACTATCGCGAATATAACCTCTCTGCCAACCTGCCACACAGAGGGGACTGGAGATATTAATAAACCTGTGTCATGCAAGAAGGAAAATTCATTGTATTAAACTGGTGTATTATTGATGAGCTCCAAGCTGTCTTGCTGACAAAAACTGACTTTTTTTTATCATCACATTGTATGTTTGCCACAGGGTTACTGGGGGCTGCAGGGCCAACAGAGGGGTCCCCACACACACATCCCACCTGAGGTGCAGCCAGTAAAACGCCGCAGGCATCTCCCGTTTCCCTCTCTGCAGCCACACAGCGGATATATGTATCTAACACTGCTTTTACACACCTCCATCCGACGAACAAAGGAGGCCAACTCTTAGCTGCTGTAAACCAAAGTAGGTCTGGAGGGATTAAAAAGCCTAAACTAATTACGACACCTGAGGTCCTGGTATTAAATCCCACTTGAAAGACCCCAGAAAGACCTCTCATAATGAAGTGAATAAAGCAATTTAAAACCCCAAAACATTCACTAGCTCAGTCACAACCTATTTTACTCATCTTATAAATAACTGCTTGAAAACATCCTTGTCTGAGTACACCAGCAGGTATTCTTCCTACGTAATCAAAAAGAATGGCCCAAATAAAGCGCTACCATGCCTTTTCAGTCAGTGAGATGACACCTCTCAGCTAGCAAGCCAACTTTGTATTTTGTTCATAATATAATGTCATAATAAACAATGAAAAAATACATTTTTAAAGTATTGATGCTATAAAGTAAAATTGGTAAACAACGCAGTTATTCTTTTCTACACATAGTAATTAAAAATGCACTGTGTTTCCTCACCTCTGGATTTCTTATGCTAAAGAGTGTTACACACAAATACACTGATGTATCTAAGTCCACAGTGTTGAAAAACAAGAGAATCTAAATCCAGCTTCCCTGTTGCTATACTCTTTGGATTTTTTTGCACTACTCTTTTTTTTCCCATGGGAAAGTATCAATCAAGTCAGTGTCGAAACTTTGTAGATCAGCTTCACCCTCAGGGTCTCGGTGCTGCAATACTTGAGTTCTCTACGCTAAGAACTCAAATTGTGTTTTAAACTTCTGCTTTTATTCTTTTTTTTAAGCTTGAAATTTGTAGAAAAACACCCACTGATTGTTTCCTAGATGCTTGTTACTGCAAACTCATCTACAGAACATTTTTTAAAGCATCAGTAATCAGGCAACGTAGGCAGCAATGACACGCATCGTACTGATATACTGAACTGCCTGTTCAGCTCCAAGCTGCTGACAGAGCCAGTCACTGTTATGGAGAGCAACATACTTCCAGATTTTCCTTGAGGGCAGGATAGCAAGTTCTGGGCTTGAATTAGAAACATTTGGTAAGAAATCTGCACAATAGCGCTGGTCTGTGAGAGAACACTCTGTCTTCCTTGCTCACGGCACTTGATTCAAATATAATCCACAACAATTAAAAATCTTTGCTATGGAAGTAGCTCTGAAAACCCTTGCTCGCGAGCCATCTCAGCTGGCACTGACCGGCTTAGCAGGCAAGCCTAGCAGTCAGACATCCCAGTACACCGAGACAGCTCGGTTCACACCCAGCCTGAGAATAAAATTATTCGATTTGCAGCCACCAAATGCACACTAGTAAAATACTTCTCTTAGCCTAGGTGCATGTCCCATGGTCCAAGTGTTCAGTACTTGAATTTCGCTGGGGCACTGCTCACGCCCTGCATACCGCATCAATAGCCTGATGATTACTACGCATATGCCCCTATGTGTAGCTGGCAAGGCGGACGCAGAAGGTGGGCACATGGCAGGATGTGAGCCTACGCGCTGGAGGAAGCAGGAAGCAAATTTCTCTGTCCTCTCTCTGCTCAGCTTTAGGTAAAGGGAACATAGCCTGGAGAGGTACAGCAAACCTCTCCTCTTGTGTACAGATTTGACTATGCAGTGAACCTTAGGGGAAAAGAAAAAAATCCGGTAAAAATTACTTCTAGCATAACATGAAAGGCAGGGGGCCCTGCCAGCTCACCTGGCAGCAGTTATCACAGTTCTGTGCCCCTGAATGAGGGTTTTTAAGGCAGCTCTGGTCTTAACACGGTGGTGAGCCTGCCTGAGTGACAAATAAAAACTAGTGAATGGACAAGGTTGTCTTGAGTAATTTTGTGCTCATTCTTCAAGGCTCTTTCCTAACATTTGACTGGATGCAGCGACAGCTATAGCTGAACGCAACCCTTCAACCTGCAATTGCGCTCACAAGCCACTTGTGAAAGGCCCAGCAGTTGCCCTGGTCACTAGATGCTCTATATCTCCCGCAGTATGACACACAGGACCCTGCCCCCAAAAGTCAGCTCAACTATGTCCTGGAGGAATGGGTAATTTCCGAGAGACGGACCTACCAAATTTGCTGGAGCAAAGCAGTAACTAACTCAGTGTTACCGTATTTGGAGGCACAGTCCTTTCCCTTTTCACTGGGGATGCAACCAGAGCTGCGGCACGGATCCTAAATGGATGCGCAAAGGTTTGAGTGACACAGGCTGGCTCGCAGGGGAGGGGAGGATGCCGTGGCTGCTAGAGCTGTGGATGGGTGGTATCGCCCTGCCTCGCAAAGCCAGTCTCAAGGACAGACTCTGCTGTTAGCTGCAGAAACAGTCTGGGAGTTGACATTAAGATCTTCCCCTTCCTGGCTGCTGTGAACTTGATTTCACATCCACAGCTAGGAAAGACTCAGTCTCTCCTTGCTGAGATACAGAAGGCAACAATTTGCTGCTCTTTCATCTGCACCAACAAAATGGTGATTCTGGAAGGCACATATTTTGAAAGATGACATCTCTCTCACCCCAGACAACTGATTCTTTTGCAACTGCCTATCTCCTCCTCTTGTGAAATACATATAAACAGAATGGAGGAAGGAAGAATCAAAGAGAAGCACTCTTCAACAAGCACAGTCGCACGTGCTCATAATCCTGTTTCATACTTGCAGGGCAAGAAAGCTAGAATCCAAACGTAAAAACATGTATACGAAGAGGGAGTTGTACCAAAGGTGCAACTTATTTCATAAAATGGGAAAGCCTCTGACAGACAGAAAGGAGTTGTGTCCTCCCCTTCATGCATTCACATGAGACCCACTAGTAACCCAGGAAGAAAGAAAAAAAAAAAAAAAAAAAAAAGAAAAAAAAAAGAAAAAAAAAGTCATTATTTCCAAAGGTTCAAACAATGGCTGAAGCCACACATCACCTCTGAGAACACAGACGTGCTCACCCTGGCTCAAGACCCTGTGGGGCAGTGCTAATTAGCATCTCAGCAAACACCTAAGGCTGCCAAGGACTCCTGGGAGCCCTTCCATGGCGCTTTGATCAGCCATGCTGCACGCATGGTGATACCACCCAGGGAATCCCCGCCTAGCAAGCAAGTGGAGAAATTCTCTCCTGTCCGTGGTGACTAGTTGCCTGGCTGAATCAAAGGCAGCCATGACTGTAGGTTTTCTTTACTCATGCCTGAGCTGTCATAACTACTCCTCTCCTAGAGGGAAAGGCAAAATGTACTAGGTCATGTATGCTGTGGAGGCAGGAGCGGAGAACTTAAAACTTCTCAGTGTTTCTCAGACATTGTTTTTTAGAGCAATAAATTAGTTACACATTTTCCTTCTCTTGCTTTATTAAACTACCATACTCGCATTTTCCAGTTTCTTCCCTGTCAAGCCCCTCCAAAAGCACAAACTAACAGAAGAATTCTTGCTTGTACACAGAGACATACTCTGTAATTGGAAAAGGGTTTGATTCCAGACGTGCTGGACACCTTGAATTCATTTCAGTTTCAAATGAAATTGAGGTCCATGGCACGCAGAGAGTTCCCCTAGATTTCCCACTCTTAAGTGAGTCATTGCAAACAGCCAACCAAGTATGCACTCTGGAGATGAGAGCTAAGAAACAGTATTAAAAAAATTCAAACCACATCCAATTTAACACTGCTGTTTGAGCTAGTGATCAGAATTTTTTCACAGTGTATGTAAAAAAAAAAAAAAAGTTGTTTCTAAGAGCCATCAAAAGGGAGCAGCAGATAGTCTTTTTTTCCAGCTGTGCTTTTCAGATCCAAATCATTACTTCCAAATAGTGATTGAAGTGGAAGAAAAGGAAGAAAGAAGCAAGTTCCTTTTAGACCGTGAAATACTCAGTTTCTTTGAAGTGTAGGGCAGTCTAGCTTCATATTTGAGTGACCAGCCACCAAGAAATAAGCTACCCTGAAACACTCAGGGACTTAACAGTACTAAACAGCATATGAAAGTAACTTAAAGAATAAACCAATTAATTTTCTTCCTAAATGTGACAATTAGAATTAGTACCCATCCAGTATTTCACTTTCAGTTTCTCCAAACTTTCAGTTCCATATTCAGGACAAAATTGCTTCCCTGTTGTTTTTGGCAAGGAAACATGATCACAGAGACATACGCAGCCCACTCCAGTTTCCCTCTCTCATTCCACTCATACAACCAGCCATCACACAATCCTACCTTCCCAGTTGCTGTCATCACACAGTGCTGTCAAATCCAGCCGAGGCACTTCTGATACAAAGCTGTTTTCCTGATCATCAGCATCTTGATTTCTTTGCAACTTGTTTTCAGGAATGCTTGGATGCTCTTGAATCTTCATACTTGAAGTCAGCTATATTCCATACACCCACAGAAATGAGAGAGAAAGAAAAAAAAAAAGTTTCAGGAGGCAAAGGAGGGAAAAAACCCCTGCAGTAACAGCAGCAGTAAGCTCATGCCTTTAGATCCAAACAAACAAACCCTGATGTTTCCAGCTCCAAATCCCCTGCTCAGTGACCCCTACATACTAATTGCTCACTCACACCAGTAAAAACATCCGTCCACCTGCCCTTCTTGAATTTTTCCTTCTTTAGAAAGCCACTGCAAGTTCCCGAGACTGCCTACCCTGACAACTGCGTGCAGCTGAAAAAGCCTCCAGTAATCGATTGGGATGAAAAGGGAGGGAGGAAGGCAGGGAGAAAGGGAGAGAGAGGGGACGGCTGCGTACACTTCCTACAGAAGCACGACTCCTTGGAGCAACAACAAAACCGCTGCTGCTGTTGTAAGGCTGTAGCAATATCGTGTCTTCTAAAAAGCAGGCACCGGAGCTCCTGAGGTAGCAGCCGCAGACGGCAAGCAGTGCAGGCTGTGTACATGAATGCTCTCATGCAGGCTGTGCTGGCTCAGATCAATTAGTGCCAGCTAAGCTGTGCTGGCTGCACATTCCCCATTTCCTGTGGTTGTTTTCTAGCTGGGCGTGGGGAGAGCAGAACTATTTATGGAGGAGCTCTGGGTATTAAAGCAGTGTTGCGCAAATCCAAACGGCAGTGGGGTTTGGCATCTCAGCTGGAAGCACTGTGGACTCTGGGAAAAAGCCAAAAAATTCACACAAGCATCCAATGACTTATGGAAGAAAAAAAAAAAGGCAGAGTGCTGTCAAATAAATGATTCATCATTTAGCACTACCTAGAAGCAACTGCTGTTTGTCTCACCACTATTCACCCCTGCACATACCACACGTTGTGTGCATTTATGCAGAAATCACTGCCATTCTCACAATCCAGATACACAGTGCGCGTGTCTAATAGTGCTTGATGACACGAGCAGTTTTGTCACTCTAAAATAAATTAGCTGTAATGCCTCACAGAGGGCAGTAGGGAAAAGGAAGTGTAAAGCACATACATAAACACACAGTGTGAAATGTATAAACCCACCAATAAACACAGAGCTATCCGAATAGACAGCATTATGTTACTACATAAGCTATTTGATCTTGGTAAGAACAGCCTAGGCACAATTCTCTCAAATAGTGTCTAGCAGGTAGTCAACATGCCGATGTCCTCCCCCCCCGCCCCCTGCAGGTATTTTGATTATCTAGTTAGCAATCTACATATGCTGATGCGTGAAGAAAACGGGCTTAAAATAACTGGTACATTTGGACTTATTCTACTTGTGAATCCAGAAGCATGGCCAAACTATACAAAATCAATATCCTGAGTACATGCCACTAAGGCATGTTTAATTTTTTTCATCTGCATAAAGCTAATGATGTGTTTGTTGGGTTTTTTTTTTTTCCCCCCTCGAGCAGAGAAAAACAAGCAAGCTTCATGTAGAGAGGGAAAAAATCTGCTCAGCAGACAAATCGTATGAATAGATGTTTTTATCTGGATTCAATCCCATCAATCCCTGCAACTGGACAAGGTGCTAGATAATCTCATCTAGGCTCCCTTTCCCATGAAAGGTTGGACCAGGCGATCTTTTGAGGTCCCTTCCAAGCTGGGCTGTTCTACAGTTCTAAAAACCTGGGTGGTGAACACCCTGGTATTTGCAAAGAGTGTTCTGCATTGTATTTGTATAAGGTTTGTATTTCCTTTTCATTTCAATAAATCGCCTTTTGAAATATTAGAACAAAAGGAAACACTAGATGACAGTTTGCCAAGCGCTAATAACTCGTACAGCTTGACACTAAATCTGATTACAAACATGTTTATTGTGAGAGCTGTACATGGAAAACGCTAATTCACCATCCAATATCTTTTAAGCTGCTTCCAGGTTGGGAGGACTTAAATTTCTTTAAGGTCCAGTAACAAACTTCTTGCCAGGATCTAAATAGCGTACATTACAAACAGAAAGACTGGTCAGTGGCCAGAGACAGGCAGTCTTCTACACTTAGTAAAGAACAAACTGTACCAGTTAAACTGCTTTTAATTTGCCAGCACAGTATTTTAAGGCTGAAGGAAATAAAGCAGAAAGTTTCAAAATAGGTGCTATTTCTAATAACATCAAGAAGTGTGAAGAGAGGAACTTATCTAGATTTTAACAATTTCAAAGGGAGCAACCTGAAAATACCATCTCGTCACCACCACTGATACCAATTACAGAGTTAAATGTCTTTCTATGAAGAGTGTACAATCTCCTGACTTATTAAGACTCTTAAAAGATATCTGTAGCAGATATAAGAGCACTTCCCAGATGGGTAAACACTTCCATTACAGATGTATTAGAAAGATCATATCAATGTCTTCTTCCTTCTAAAGTCACTTCAGCTGTTGGGAATATTTAAAAGCTGTTTAAAAACGGGCCTGTGGTGTGCCTGCAGCCAGTTACTCTCCTTTCCTTGCTCACTGATGTAGCCTCTAATACAATGAATAAATCATTAGGTGTTCTGAAGAACAATGGTGGTACAAACCCAGGAGACTCAAGAAAGCAGATGTTTAACCTTCTCTGCATTAACGCTCCAAATCCATAGAGCGGTAGATAATTTAGTATTCCCATCACTTATTTTCCTATTTCATTTCCTGATGCCACCAGCTGCCAACCTCCAGGACAAAAATCAAGTAAGGGAGTACTACTGTGCTTTAGGTATGGACGTGCCACAATTTCTTGCAAACCAAAGGGGCAGCAAGTTGATGATCTTGGTAGCAGCTGGCAGTCACAGTGCACTGTGGATATTATGCAAATGACTACCAAAAAAATTTTCAAACTAAGCACTTGAGCTCTGCTTTTTAGAAGCTGCTTCTACAGCCATGCTTTGAAGGTACCAGTAACTACAGATCTAAGTAACTTGGGGATAAGTCAGCTGCTTTCATTTTCCCTGCTCCAAAGGAGATTCAGCATAAAGAGTAGCTCAAGCAGCTAGAAATAGATGGCAACTGAAAGATCTTTGAATTCTTATCAGGAAAGTTGTATTCTGTTTGATTGCATGTGGATTCAAATCAATTTTATTTAAAAGGCTTGCTTTCCCTACATCTGGTCATCCATTACAATCACAAGCAGGAAGCATCCTTAAGGGCCTCTTGGTAATACAATCTGACGCAAGAACACAGCCATTCTGCTGCCTTACTCCTGAGACATGCCAAGCCCCCTCTACACTTGTTGCCATGCTGGTGTGAATCTTAAATACCCTTCCCTTATCAAAACCTGGGTACTAGAAACCTGTGTTTTTCAAATCACAGTCTACATCCTGGAGCTTAGCTACTTCCAAGGGCAGATTATAAAGGCTCCAAAAGCACTGAAAACTCATTCAGGACGTGTTTCAAGGTATTTTTACTGCCTCATGGAGATCTATGGCAAACTCCAAATACCTTTCCTAGTATCTTCAGACTGGAGACACGGTGAGAAAGAGTAAGAAAGTCCCTGTCCTTTCCTCATCCTGAATGAGTTGTTTGTTACGAAAGGTATGTCTTTAAGCTGCCCTAAGCAAAAGGCTTATAAGGGATAAGGAACATAGAACTACCCTGCAGGAATGTAACATTTTCTTGACCTTGTAATTCCTATGTAATACAATCTCTGGGTTAAGGCTATGTCTTCTGCTGCACTTAAAATTCAAATTTTAAAACTCTTCCTAAGGAGAAGTTTATTTTAAGATTATGATTTCATATTCAAATATACTTCCTCCAACCTGATTTAAAAGCTCAACGGGAGTATTGTGTGGCATGGCAGTGACAGCACCTTCTCCACATGCAAGCCAGTACGTGAGGAACAAGGTGTTGCAAAATCCACGCTCCAGAAAAATGGAACAGCTCATGAGCAAGTGCAGGATCATTGTGGATTACTGACCCTCTGGGACCAAAGTAGGAGATCCATCCAAGCCCAGTCAGAGCAGGGATCAAAGGCAGCACTGAACACCCCTTGCAGGGGTTTCAGTGTCCAAACTGAACTTCTCCAGCTACAATACAGCTGGTCAGAGCCCAACCGTTAGTAAATAATCTTTTACCTGTCCTGCTAGATGGAAATAATACCTACCAGAAATGAAGTCTTTCAAAGGCAATAAATGCATAGTGATTTTTATTAAAAAAAAAAAAACAAACCACAACAAATCAACAAAACAAAACACAAGAGGAGGCTAGTTTAAAAATACTATCAGCCCTCAGTTAACTCCAGACAGCCAGAGACACCAGAAATTGTCCACAGCTGTTTTACTGTGCTCCTCTAAAATGCGTGCACAACTCAGGAAGAGATGCCTCAGGTAACTCTCCCTAGTATTTTAAATGCTTAGCTATATAGAGGTGTTTCAAGCAAACCCAAATGAACCAGTGACTGCAAAAGGTGTTCACCTAATCCAACCCCAACCTTGGCTTTGCTCAACAGTTAGATGAAAAACACCATAAAGTGAATGCAGGAGGTGGGTGTTGAGCAAAAATGGAAAGTTGGGGAAAAAACCTGTTGCCATCAATGTCACATCTCCCCTCCTGACATGCATCCCAACCACTAACCCTTAGAGAGACGCAGGAGATAATCCAGTTTTTCAAGACAAACAGATCACAGACACCTATGTTCAAAGGCAACAAGCTGCACTGTGAAATCATAAATAAAAGACAAAATGATTTTAGAGAAATCAAGAGAGACAAGCTAATCTTACTACTCTGGGAGATAACCAGTCACACACACACACCCTGTTTACAATGATTAGTAAGGGCACTTGGCATCACTTAAACTAAAGTGCTGACTTCGGTGACGCTTCCCTTTTTGGCAAAGAGGGACCAAAGGGACTGAAGCAGATGCTTTCAAATTCCTCAGTGGTTGAAAGGCTCCCTAAATTATGTAAATAAAAAGCAGAGAGAAGGGAAAGAAAAAGCAAATGCTAACTCCATTTCTCTGGGAGAAACAAAATTTCGCAAAAATATATGCCTAACTACTTGTTTCTACTCAATAAAAAGCCCATTTAGAGACCCCAAAACTGAAACACAAAAATGAAAAAATACCAACCTGAGAGTGCCTGAAAAAAACCTCATCGCTTTCACTTTCTTTGCTAAAAAAAAACAAAAAGAAACCAACATATTATAAATACAAACCCAGGCTTGTCTTGCAACAAAACCAAGCAGGACTTCTGCACACACAGGTTGTTAGATTCTTGCTACTGCTGCACACTTACTAATTAATTCAGTAAATGAAGGGACACTCTGGGCTGCAGCACTTCAGGCTGCTAAACTGTGTATTTTTGCTTCCTCTCAGGAGCTATTTGTGAAAAATATAATGTCATTTAATTCCAGTGCCCTTAATCCAAACCAACATAACTCTCCCAACAAACATAACTGTGGAGAGAAATTGTCATCTCAGGCGAGCAGAGCAGGGCTGCACAGCTCTCGCAGAAGAGTGAAGCATAAAGGGCTGGATTCCCAATCCCCAGGCCAGGTGTGACAGGCCCTGCAGTCCCCTGTGTGGAGAGTGCTGGTTCAGGTGCTTCACAGCTACTTCTTTTCAAGTCTGCACCATCAACATCTTCAGTGCCATTCCTAACAGGCTGCGAGAAGAGTCTTAGTGGCATATGCTGCTGGGTAGAGCCCACAGAAGCTATGCAATGCCTCTATACACTTATACTTTGAAGCTAGCATGGTGGGTAATGCCACTCTGCAGCATAACTAAATGTCAACCTCAATCTGTGGTGGAAGATTGTACTACAACCACAGGGAAAATAAAACATACATATATTAAAA
>VYZV01000480.1:58645-81802 GCA_013401275.1 Pandion haliaetus | reverse complement strand
AAAAAAAAAAATCACCTTTCTTCAGATAAAATTTCCATGTCATCAGGTCCTGTTCTGTCTATAGGCCTGGATGAGCTAAAGCTTTCCATGCTCTGTAATACAGTAAATGTTAAAGCAGTAAGATATGCAAGAGAAACAGATTCAAGCTGCAGGCCATTAAACAGATCAAATATAGAAATGTCCAACAGGACTTCTAGAAACAAGACAACAGTCAAGACTACTGCCTGCTGCACATTTATAACAAAACAAAACCCACACTTTATTGCCCGTGACCTGCAAAAAACCCACAACTGCTCACTGCTTCATCTCTTTCATCAGGTGATCTCAAAATGTCTAACAGAATAAAGCTGCATGGTACCCCACCAATTCCCATTTTACAGACTGGCAGACAGGCTGAGCTCGAGAGCAATTCTGTGGCATGTACAAGTCCTGTAAGAGCAGGTACCAGAATCCACAGCATCTTCTCAGCAGGACTCCTTATGCTCGTCTTAGAAAATACTCCCCTTCTCAGCCAAACCCTTCCCTAGTTTCATCTTAAACGGGCAGAAGAATGCAAAGAGACTGCCACATGCACAGAGGTAATGTTAAGTTGTGCTAATATGAATGCAGGGCAAGAAATTAAGCTGGTTATGACAACTTGTTCTGAAATTTGTCCTGGCTACCATTAGGAACATTAATGCTGTTGTCCTGTAAGAGCTCGAGAAAGTACTGTGAAGACAAGCCATGTTGCCACTTGGGCACACGTCCAGGTTTTCTACCCTGGTTTTTGGGTAAGTCCCTCTTAAATAGGAGGAAGTAAGTCAGTAGAATGGAGCGTGGTTCCTGCCCCGGCCTTGGGAACTGCATGCACAGACTTCTTGAGGCAGTTACAGCCCTCTCACCTGCTATAGATCCAGCCCCAGAAGGTGACAGAGCTTTGTCATCCCAGCCTTGCTTAATGTAATTCTTCAAGTCCTACTGGTACCTGGCTACCATGTCTATGAAATGCAGTTACAAGCTTTTAATGCTTTGTGGTTGGTTTGCTTGGAAGAGTAAGCGGAACTGACAGTTTTTCCACCGCTGACTTACGCTTTTGAGTCAGATGCAATTAGACAGCTAAGAGGAAAGCTTCCACGCACTGTCCTACATACTCTTTCAGGCTTCCAAAAGCAGGAAGGCTCAGAAAAAGGTGGCTAAGAAGATACAACATCACAAACTTGTTTACATGACGAAGGCCTATTAGTAAATGCTAAGGTGCAGGTTATGTCCTTTCATACTCCAAGTAGGTAGTCTTATTTGGGTTATTATTTGAAGTGTAAAGATGTAGCCAAAAGAAAGCTAAACCAACACACATCCTGCTGGCAGTCTCTGAAATGCAAGTATGGAGTAAGTGCACTCATGAAAACTTAAAAGGCAGCCTTTGCTCTTCAAAAAGAATAGCATCGTGCTCTCTGCAAGCCTTTTCACAATACTCCCAGTTGACAATCCCACTGTGACACTTCCTCTAGCAAAGCAAGCAAGAACCACACTGATGGTCGTCTTGGTTAAGGTGCTTTTTGTGCAAGGTTAGTCCCTTTTATGTTCCTTTCAGCCTTTGCCCCTCAAGAGATCCAAAAATGAGGCGCAGGGCGAAGCCCAGCAGACACAGGTAAATTTGAGGACATTTCTTCTGGGCACATTTTAAAGACTTCAGGAACATTTTTCAGGTCCACAGCAAAAGCGGATGCTTCTGTCAGTCTTTCCTTTCCCAAATCCTGAGTCAAATTCTCATTTACATTTAAACCGCTTTACACTCCACAGGTACAGAGAAGAGGTGCAGAAAAAAGTGTAAGCACTTGACCCTTGCCTATCTTAAAGTCCATTGCTATGAGCAAAGATGCAAAGCGAGAGTGTGTCTATGTCACTGTGCTCTTTCATGAAGTGCCACATGAGAAGGTTACTGATATTGGGCACCAAATCTAAGCACAGCCTACAATTTTTGCCATCTTGCCCTTTTTTAATTACAAAGAAAAGCCAAATCTGCCTCTCTCTAGAATCTCTGCACAGGGTAAGAGCATCAGATCCTTGCAATTTTGTGACCTAAACAAAATGAGCCCCAACACAATGTCACATTAAGAAGGAACTCACTCACAGCAGGCTCTAAGACTTCATCAGGTACAACTGAAGGAAATGCCCTATAGCTCGGAAGGACAGTCTTTTCACACAGCTTTCACTGTTACTAGTAACAGTGTAATGCATGCCTGGTGCCAGGCACTAGGATGCATAGTGCTTCTGCCACTGTAAGCAGACCCTGCATTGAAGCACAGTACAGTTTCTCAACTGCTGACACTATAATCAGTGCCTGGTTTGGTTGAGAAGGAAGAAGGATTTTATTCTACAGTTATAGAAGTTGACAAACTGTCTTCTATTGTGAAGGTCACACAATATGCTGGGCAAATTCTACAGTATTCAGATTTTTAGGATGTTATATCGGTGTGATTTATCTCCTCAGTAAAAGGTAGCTAGAGGGATCATTTTTTTGGACCAACACACTCCGAAGTGTTTTGAGAATTGCAAACACCACAGTAACACACAGACTTTAGGGAAAAGGCATAAAACACCTTTGTCATCTCATCATCAAGAAGTCACTTGTGATGTACGGTTTCAGAACTTATCAGGAATATAAAAATAAACTTGACCTGAACATGTGAACCTACATCTGAGGTTCCAACCTCCTTGCAAGACTTTTGAAAGGCTGGGAAAGAGACTTACTTCCTTTTTCTCTTTCCAAAATGCTTCACTGAATTCAGAAAAAAAAGCACAAGAAGTTGTGGAAAGAGAAAATGACTATGGATGGAGTAAGAGAATCATAGCAGAAATACTGCTTCTCAGTTGCCACACCACAAGTGTGGGATCCAGCGGTACCCATAGTACAAAATAGTCACTTGCTTGTATGCTTGTAGTGTAGGCAAAAATGGCTACCAAAGGGAACCAGATGTACACTGAAATAAAAAAAGAGACTTTCCCACCCTAGTACTAGGTGTCAAATAGTACAGCACGCCAGCTTACCACAGGACTGTCCTGGTTGTCATTAAGCTCTGAAAGCTTGGTGCTGGATTTCTGCCGTTTTGGTTTATTCCTTTCACTAAGATATCCAGAGTTGTTGTCTTGCAATTTTTCTACTTCTTGAGCAGCTAGAATACAGTCTTCGAGATTGTTGAATCCAGAGGGAATGTTTTCTTTGTTGACGACTTCCCTAAAAAGAAAAGGGACATTACAACAAGAGGTTGTTTAAAACACTCTCCCGCTACGTTTATGGTAGCAATAGAGAAATGCATCATGCTGACTGGTGCAGTTCCGGCAACATCTTCTACGCCCTACGAAACCAGTATCTCTGGTTCTTCCTACTGCAGGAAACAACACACACTGTGCAATGCTAAATCCCATTGAGGAGTAAAAGCCAGAAGTATACACCTCAAGTGAGAAAGCTTGAGGATCAACATTTGGGACTTGATTTGCTTCCCACTAAAGCCAAAGTAGAGAACCCCACTGACTTCACATGGAAGCTGGACGAGCTCCTGGCTGTCTGTGGTATTTTTATAGAGAATAGGCAGCATATTTTCCTTTGAGACACGTGCTTTTAATTTAGAAAAGTGATTCACAGCTGCGGTTCAAGGATCTCCTTTGGTGCATGACACCGCATAATCAGCCCTCTTAGTCATATTCTCAAATGCAAGAGCAGGACTGTGGTGCTTAGCCAAACGTTTGATTCCTATTTGGGAATTACACAAAACAGAAAAGGGAATGCCTCTCTGCAACGGCAACACAACTGCTAGGACAGAGCTATGTTGGGAAGTAAATGGGACAGCCAGCTTTAAGTCATCTCATGATGCACTAGCTGGGAGTCTCTGGGCTAGCAGGGTTTGTGCAAGCTCTCCGGAAGCCTGGCGTATGCCTTATCTTGCCCTGCACAATTAGCCTGCTGTGTCCCTCAGCATGCAGTTTTCCCTTCACAACCTGTTTAGCAGTCTTCCCTCTACTTTGTGCAATAATGAAGACACACATACATAACACATCAGTACATTATGGGAACAGTAGAAACACAGTGCATCTCATTCTTCACCATCCCACCCTGCCAGAGGCTAAAGGCAGGCTGCTTACACTTAACATTGAAACTGGAACGTTTGCTAACTCTTGGATGTGCAGCTGCCCTACACAGCGCTGTGCAACTCCAAAGCCCGCTTTCACAAACAGCAGTAGAATTTATCTAGACTTGCACTGGTGTGACAAGAAACCAGTTAACTCTGTAGTACCTGGACAGTGACAGCATGACAAAGCATTCAAATCAAAAAGAAAACCAGAAAGTTTCCGTGATATTCTACATCGTGAATATCTAGGTTTTGCTGGTGGGAGAGAGATACAAAGAGCTATTATAAATCTGTGATTAAACTTCTAAGATAACACATTTGCCTTTTACAAACCCCTAGAGCAGAACAATTATATATACATAGCCTGTAGATCATGTAGTCTGCAAAGCCTGGGAGTTCACATATGTTTTTGCAAAAAACACTCTTCCTATCTGAAGTTCCATCTTGTGACATTACAAATCCTCTTGCGATCCATCACAAGGCAAGGAGATGAAGTCACTGACAATCAAAATGACAACAACAGAAAGAAGTTTTGAAAGGAATTCCCAGTTTTGATAATTCACCCAAAGGAGTTCCAGCAATCTGTCCTAAGGGAACCAGGGAAAACAATTTGAACCCTAGCCAGCATTCAAAACTTCCGATGTGCTTTAAATCCTTGGCTCCAGATTTACGGACCAAACCTGAACAGCTGTGTCAACCATCTCTAAAGGCAGCTCTGTAATGCAAGGTTGAAAAAAAGCGCTGCAGTACTATATGCTTCCAAACACGTACACTAGCCAGTCTGTGACCTACTTACCTGAGAAAGCCTGTCAGCAGGGCTACTCAACAAGAAAAACTACTTCAGAGCTGCTGCCAGGTACTTTGGTGACTTGCAAGTGCTAATTTCCCAGACCATCTTCACAGCGTATTTTCATTCACTATGGAAATGGCTTTTTATTTTGTAACTATGGTTTTTTTACAACAGTATCATTGACTGTTTGGGAAGTCGCGTGGCTACAATATTAACACGAAGTACTGATGCTTATGCACCTGCATAAACGTGGCTTTGTCTAGGAAGGTGCAGACCGAATAGGATTTGGGCAATTCAGCACCCAGGGAAAAACAGCAAGACACTAACTTGAAATCCTAACAATCCAATACTACAGTCAAGTATACATATTATTCACAAGAACTAGTGCTGTGTTAAAGCTAGACACACGTGCAAGCACTGATTAGACTATGGCCTGGCCAAGTCTGTAGTTAAGAGTTCCTCAAAGATAGCTATGCCTTGGTCAAGCGTTTGTTAAGGCTGTGGTGGTAATACATTTGTACCACACAATATATGCCGCAAGTAGAGGAGTATGAAAGGAAGAATAGGTATTATTTTTACTCTTTGACAGGCATTTAGTGAAATTCACAACTAAATAATGTTTAAACTTTGTGTAACAGGGTGGATAAAAATTCTTAAATTCTGATTAATCAAAAGGAAGATTTTTCTACTTTCAGGCAAACTCCCAAGTCTCCTCAATAAACTCAAACATAGACTGTGCCTCCACATACAAAAGGGGAACTTGATCTCATTTTTGAAGACATTCTGAATTCAGAAAAGCATCTAAACCCAATGTTTTTATCTAAAGAAAGTTACAGGCAATAGGGCTAACTACTTGGGAATTTCCACTAAAGCAATAAATACTGTAATTAAACAATTCCAAATACTGTAATTAAAAACTCTACTATGCTCCATAAAAAAACCCGGATTCTTATCATGCTTTGCCCCACTCCATGACCTCTAGTAAACTCTACATTTCCCAGCTCTAACTGATGCAATGGAGCTCTGCACAGGCACTTCAGACTGCTCTGCACTTTCAACTCGGGGCAAGGGTCAGTGCATTTCATAACAGAACTAACATTGCCTTGATAAGAGGACATGACTAGGGTACACTTAATCAAATATACTTTCCAAAACAAAGAAATCAGGCTCGTACATGTCTCTGTTTCTCCGGGCTTCCTCCTGCTCTTTGTGATGTCGCCTCCTCTGCCTGGCAGACACATTAGAAGAGGCTGAAGATGTTCCCGATTCAGAGTCCTCTGAACTCTGGCCGCCTGAGCCATGAACATCAAAGAGATGCTGCTCCACGGCTGAGCGGATTGTCTTCTCTAAATACCTGTCAAGCCGAAAAATAAGGTCAATTGAGCTCAAAGACTTTGTGGAGCTCCCTCTCTGCAACAATACATAAACCATCGGTATCCGAAGGTTATGCTTTATTATGATGGCAAGGCAGTATAAAATGTCCTGGAGCTGTGACATCTGCAAAGAGCTAAGCCAAAATCTTTGGATACCCTGATGTTCAGGTCCCTCAGAAGAGCTAAGCCTTCCCAATTCTTCTTGCTCTTTTTTATTTCTAGGGATGTTTGAACCTTAAGTAGAACAGCTAATTTTACTTACTGCAACTATAGACACTGGTGCCTAACTTTCACCCTCCACTTTAATAGTCCTTGCCCTGACAAAATTGTATTTGATACTCAGCCATGCTGACACCGGTCAAGTCTCTTGTGCAATCCGAGCTCAGTAAGGCAATGGATCATCTGCAAGAAGGTGATTCATTGCTCTCTCACAGAGGGATGAGAACATGCAAACAGCACCTCACTACAAACTCCTCATATGCTTAATTCAGTGACCAAGCATGGATTTGGTTCTGAGTTCATGCTGGTTTTGCACCATTCTTATGCCATGAATGCACCCACAGCCACTCCTGACTTACTCTGGTGTGAGATCACCATCATGCCCACTGGCAGTAAGAGGGCTTCCACACAAGCCACAGCAAGGGATCCTCTGCAGTTGCATCAGTTAAAGATGTGAGACTACTTGGACTTTCAACACAACCAAACCTCCCTTCACTTTGGTACTTATATTTTCTTGTAGTATTTCCTTCCTTCCTTCGAGGNTTTTTTTTTTTTTTTTTTTTTTTTTTTTTTTAAACATCACTTGGAAGCACATTTTTGTACATCCTTGCCCCATCCCTGTTTCTTGCAATGTTTTAAGTAGCCTGTTGAAGAACGAGTTTTTCAAACATGCCTGTCCAAAGTCCACACATAGCTCCTAGTGCTTTTTGCATAATTAAAAAAGTTATTCGCAGGATTTGCTGCTTAATTTTCAACTGAGTAGCTATGAGTATTGGAACCTGTACCTGGGCTGACTTCTCCAGAGAATTTACGAAAGTTGTTGCTAAGTTGCTACAGTTGTAAGTCTGCTGAGACTGCAGTTCCTGAAAAAGTCAAAAAATCTTAGCAACTGCAAAAAAACCCCATGTGGTTTAACTAGGCAAGTATGTCTGTGCTTCATGTATTGACAAGAATCAGTTCTGCAAACCCATAAGCCATTGGGAATTTCCAGCTCCAGCAAGGGAGCCAAGTCGTTAGTTCTGCTGTGCCCAGTTATGGTAGTGGGGTCAAGCCCCATCCTCTCCTGGGATGCAACAGCGTGCAAACAAGAGCAAGAGGATGACACAGTGCGAATGGCTTCTTGAAATATGCAAGTTGTGCCTAACCAAAACATCACAGGCACAGTGCAAGGAAAGAACCATGGGCCTGAGAATTTTTCAGAAGGAAGTGATTTATTATCATGGCAGATGCATTGGTTTGGGAAACACTCTTTTTTTGTTTGTGTAAGAACAAACCTTAAAGAGAAATCAAAGAATAACCAGCAATACTTTAAAAAGCTCCAATATACAAAAAAGGCAGCTACAAAATTGTAAAAGAGACACTTACTCTCCTGTAGCAGGAATGTTACTACTGACTTGTGATACGTGGGCACTGTGTAAAAGAAAAAAAGCAGAAAGTTAGATCTAATTATCACAATAAGGTCTTAAAAACCCTTGTCCTTTGCAGCACTAAGATTTAAACGTCTGAGCTGTCTCAACAACAATTGCATGCGCTTGCCACAAGTTTTCCCCTTAAGGAATTTTCACTCCCACAGTGACGTGGCACATTTTGACAATGCCAATATCCTCATGAATTAATTTCCCTGTCATTCCCTTGCAGTAGGCCAAGGTCTAACGGAAAGTATCTCAACCTCAGCACGTTGCAGATTTTTTTGCTTTCTTCTGATCTTTCTGCTGCTGCAGGTTGTTTAGCCTCATCACAGAAGGCCTCGCCTTTTGAGGCCAACTTGAAAATGTATACACTGTGAAAGGGGACTTCAGACAACAAGGTTTATTTAAATATTAACGGAGGATAAAGGCAAAATACAGGCTTTGCACAGTTCTCCTCCTGCCACTCTTTGATACTCATGTTCTTTGCTTCACATTTTTAAAAATAAAACATATGCTCTCTTCCTTCCCTTTTCCCTCAGTCTGTTTTCAGGCTCAGGAAGAGCTGACGCGACTGTAGGTGTCATTGCTTGCTGTTTAAAGCCCTTCTGAACAAGCTGACGTGCCACCTCGCACAGCTGTCACTGCTTTCCTCCCTCTGCCAAGCTGAGTCCCATCCTGCCCCCTCTTCCCCCACGCTGACTCGGCTGTGCAGATAAGGTGACACTTTTTGCCTATTCATTCCTCCTATGATCTTCGTTAAGTCAAGTTAGAGGCCTGAGGGTTTCATTTCGATTGATCCCTATATCAGCAGAGGAATTAGCAGTACCACTGGCTGATACATCCCAATAAAATGACACTGTGTGGCCAGGGTACGAGCCAGGCTGGATGTAAGATGTGCTTCCTTCCAAAACAGCCATTCACTGCTTTTAGTCTTTACCAGTTTCTCCCAAACTGTTCCTATGCAGAAGAACCACCATCAGCTGACTTCACTAACCAAAGGTTTCCTCTCTGCTTCCCTCGAATACTTTGGACTTCACCATACAGATCTAGAGCTAGCTGATAAGCTGCAGCTCTCTCAGATGATAACCACCCTGTGGTTTTCCTGGGCTTGAGCGTCACTTGGGGTGGAAGGCAGGCAACAGAGGATGAGAAGGGTAAACAAGGGGCCACTACAGCCAGTTTAAGAAAAACAACAAAATAGCCTAACTCCTGTAATGAAGTACAAACCCCACAAACACCCAGCTGCAAATCAGACTCGCAATACGCTTCAGCTTCCTTCAGCTGAGCCAGTGAGTTCACCTTGGTGTGGGTAAAGCAGTGTGCCCTAACCACACACACATCCCTTCCAGTGCCGGCTTCACTCAGTGCTCATCTCCAGCCCAAGCACAGGTCCCCGGAGCAGTGGCACAGCATGAAAGCAGTCACTGATTTGCCAGTATATCCCACATGACCTGCACAGCACCCGAGCAGCTGTGTCATTTAGATGATTTCATGAACAGAAGACATACAAACAAGTATCACTGTACTTACTATTATGGAGATGCAATCTGCATATAGGAAAAAAAATTTTGCAAGATCCCTCTCTTCCCACACGTAACATCTTGACTGTTAACTACTGGATAGCTTTGCAATTTGAAGTGCACATTTCAAGCACCCTACTTGCTTTCCAGTTCGCTTACATGAACTATTTGGCCTCTTCCCAGCCCAAAACTATTTTTTAAGACCTGGCCCCCCTCCCAGGGGATTAGCAAGTAAGATGCTAGTGTGGTAGGCTAAACCACATTGTAAGATATAATTCATGTGCTGGCTGCAGCTCCTACATGTGTGGGACTAAGTTAATATTGTATCAACTTTCTATAATATTTACATGCAATCCATACTGAGCGGGGGTGTCTTTCCTATCACACCTTTCTTCTCTGTTTTCATGTCAGGAACGTGGTAGCGGAGGGGGAGATAGGATTGTTTGGATTTTAGTTTTTTTTAAAACATCCCTTGGATCTACCCATCAGACAAGACAGAATATCTCAGGAAAAAGCTCTTCCCTCTATTTCCAACAGGATTAATACTGTGCAAAAATGCAAACTCCTGCTTCACATACACTTAATGAAAGGCTAGATACTGTAAGTGAATAAAACTTCATGCCATTAACCCCGCCTGTGGTGTTCAAGGCCAAGAGTCACTATCTGCAAATCCCCCGCATCATTACTGAAAATACACCAGCTTCTTTACAAAAAAAGTAGTAAAAAGAAGAAACAAAAGATAAAGCTGCAAAAATATCTAAGTAAATTGCCAAAAATTTCCACAACACCCCAATACATTCTGTAGTTGTCAATTCTTAGTTAACTGTGTGCTTTACTAACACCAATTCAATTTTAAGTCCATTAACCTTGCTAATTCATAATGATGCATAACAATTACTTTGTGGTATCCAGAAAAACCCTACTCAGACAATACAGATTCAGTCAGTAATATGGTGATTTTCAAACTACCGACTAGGAAATACATATACAGCTACGTGCCAGCTGAGTGGATGACTACAAAATGAAGCTCTCACGTTCTGATTTTGTACTTCCCTTCTAAATGCTGCTTCCTTGTATACTGAATATAACTTTATTCTTAGCCCTGTGATATTTTAATGCTTTTTTATTGCACACCCCCGGCCCCGCCCGTAAGGCAGACATTTAAAATCAGTGTTTTTCCAGATACACTAATTTTCTCTTAATTCCACAATCAGTAACTGTCCTTGCTATTTCATTTTGATGCTTGATTTAAATGCATTGCTAAATCGCTTGATTTGCTCTGCATCAACCTGTTGCACATCAGGGAAGTTCACATCCAAAACAAATGGTGGAGGGGAGAGAGTTACACAGTGGCTTTACGATTCGAGCCCACCCAGGGACAGAGCAGGAGGTGCTCGAGCACATTAGCAAACTCAGGGAAAGGCACAGCCCTGCAAGGATTTCACAGCCCAGAAGAGCCACCAGGCAGGTGCGGTGTATCCTGCAGGGTTTTCCAAACTTCTTGAGTGGCAAAAGTCACTCTGCTGTCGGATTTATTCTTCGTGGAGCAGGCGAGGCGAGCCATGCCCAGAAGAGCCCTCTTGGCATGCCGGCCTGTGCAGGCAACTGCCTCGGAACGGCTGCTTTGCTCAGTAACTCATCCGGACAATGGGAACTCATGTTCTGCTTCAGTTAATTATTTTGTCTTCACGTCTGCTCCATTCCACTGATACATATGGTCAGTTATCTCCACAGCTAGATTACCTTTATTAAATTATACAGCTGCTGCAGAGCATGCTGAGAACTACCGACTTTTGATAGAAATTAAAGGTTCTCCTCGGGTGACAGAAAGCAGCAGGAGAGTTTCCCAGTGCTGGGGACTTTTACTTTCAGCGAGTCAGCCACAAAACCTGCATCAAGGCACACAGCCGTTTTAAACACCGTCAACTTTTGAACTGGCTTCTTATGACCCTCAAGCTTTTCCTTTTGGGAAGCCTGACCTCTAGCACTTCCCACTGCTGTCTAACTTGTTTACTGAAGTCTTTTGCTCACTTTCAGAGGTGCCCCATCAGCTCTGGATAACATCTTGTTTCACCCGTAAGGTAAACTCTTACTGCATGGCCTCTTCTCCTGTTCTGTTTCAACCTCAAGTATGGGAGGGTGGTATTTTCCATCACCTTTAACCACGTTAAATCTCCCCTGTGCCCTCCAACTATTACACTCTAGGTTCAAAAGATATGCACCAGAGTGAGAATTATCTCATGCAATACCTGCACCCTGTTTGGTCTGCACTGGACATCTTGTGACAGCAGGCAAGTAACTGAGTTGGATATCAAACCCCCTCTCCTGTTTTTTTCATTTAAGGCACTACTGAGCAAAATCTGTTAGCACCCAGGTATTAAAAGAGCAAAGTAAAAAATCAACCAAAGCAAACCGACTTACTGGCATAGTATTTTCCCAGACTAGGTTTTCATTTATGAAGTAAATGAATTAATTCCTGACCATACTTAATGGCCCAAATCACAAGCTATACTTGCAATCTGGAGCCAACGCCACTCATTGCTGAGATTTATTTATAATCCATCTGCTTTATTCAGGAAGAAAAGCTTTTTTTTTTCCCCTGTTTTTTTTTTCCCCCCTTCTTTTTAAAGCCAAGCACAACAGTAAGAAAGCCTCAATAGATGCAAAAACTTGTTACCATTTTGCCATTCCAGGAAAATAGAGGATGTTTAAATGGCTTTGACATTTCAGGTGGGAAATTTCTGAAGTCCTCCTGAATATATTATTCCAGCCCATGACCTAGGAAATTCCTTTTTTGTAGGTATTTATATAGTCTAAACACCGTTCACTCTCTACAACTGTCGCACACTGTGACATGCAATACTGCAGACTCCCATGGGATCTATTTTAAAACAACTACTTCTGTTGACATGCATTCCCCAAACAGAAGGATTGTGTCTGCATATAAAATGTGAAAATAATGACTTTAAAAATAAAGAGATTGTGCTCTTAGTTACTGGGATGTCCCATCACACAGAGGACACACTTTCAATGTTTTGTCAGCACCTTCACACTTTTACAAGCTCGGATCCAATTATCCTTAGTATGCAGAAAACTAGCCCCACTAAAAGCAACCGTCTTGTTTTCTTCAGGATTCCTGCTGTTTTTCACTTGCACTGGGATCACATTTTATGATGGGTGCACACTGACACCTACTGCTTGCAGCAGAGACAACCCTGAAGGGGATTCAAAGGGGATTCATACACGCCTCCTGATTTAGCTCGGTGAATTGGGATGGCTGTGTCTGTGCAGGTTGCTCTACAGAGAAGGGAAATACTCCTTGGGGGGCCTCAGACCTGCACAGTAGCTGGACACTGTGAGCAGGGGCACCCAGAAGCCTGGTGTTTATTTTCAGCCAGTGCTGATGTGATGCAGGCCATTAATGTACATCACACAACGTAATCATGATTTGTAAAAGGGCCCAGTGCTCCTGTGGCCTTAGGACCTCTTATGGCATGTCCCACTGAGGAGGAAGCATCCAGTGGGAAGGCGGCCAAGCAAATTTCTGAACAAGTGCAAAATCTAGAACAAGATTTTTCAGTTTCTTCAGAAAATTGACCTGAGAACAAACAGAGTAAAACCTCTTACCCAATATACTACAGGCTAAGAGTACTTGACCTGCATCATATAAAAAGAGTTATCTCAAATAACAACTGTTAAAAGGAGAAACAGTCAGCTGTACTGAATACTGCCAACAGGGTATTAGTAATTCAAGGAAAGTAAGTACTAAAACAGGCAAAACTGTCCAACACCTTGCCCTACACTCATGGGTATCTAATGCAATTTTTGGCATTGCTTGTGATGCCAGTTCTCATACCAATTTCAGTCTAATGCTCTCCATGTTAACTAGGATGCTCTACACTACAAAGCTTTTGCTTTTTTCCCCCTGTAATATCACTGTGGTTTATCTCAGGATGTACTCAGCAGGAAACTCCTCTGAAACCATCTACGTGACTAATGTCAAATCTAAAGCATATACACCAGCATGAAGCATGCCTGTAGATTCCTTGTCTTCTAAAAACTCATTGCACCCATTGAATAGAAGTGTGCTTACAGGGAATTGCTGTTGCCAGATGCTGCTTCATTACCTGAAACTGCACATTGTTTCTCAGTACTGATTACTCAGTACAGCTGGCATTCACAGTTTTATTACAGAATTATACAAGAAGCAGTGCTACACATATTTTAAAAAATCTCAACTGTTTACCACAGTTTTGTTACAAAAGGTTTGGGAACATAAATGTCCTTCAGGCATGACTCCCTGGAACAATCACCCAGCAAGGTTTTCCTCCTCTTTTAACAGTGCAGAAATCTCCTTGCCTGGTATTGAGCACAGCCGAGTCAACAAATTCCCTTACCAAGGAGTACAGAGAGGGAGAGGATAACCCTGGTCAGCAGCAGGAGAATGGATTCAAATCCCAAATCTCACGAACTCATCAAGCCCACCTCATCCTTGCCATGCGTGACAAAAGAGGGCTCCAGCTACAAAATTTCTGATTTTCTGCCCAAATTTATTCATAGCCTGTTTGTACACATTTTCTCTTGCATCAGTATTATTACTTAACATGAACAATCCTTCCCCTCTGTCTAAAACCCAGAGGGAGTATGTGTACTCTGGTTCATTTCTTACGGTAATAAGCCTTTCCCGCTCTTTTCTCTATCTTGTAACAGGGTCTGCCCACCTCTTTAAATCATCCTTACAAATCTAATGCCATTGGAACATGAGTTACTGAAACTGTATGAGGCCTCATCTGACCCTTATACAAAGGCATTCATATTTTCTCCAAGTATACTGAAAATACTTCACTGTATATATCCACTGTTATGTGACTACTTCACCTTGAGTATTTTTATCTCATGCCTCCCTTCCATCCCTCCACAAACAAGTATGCCCACATCCTTTTCCTCCCTGGCATTTCCAAATTTGAGGAACTCCCCTTTCATATCATGGATTTTCATTATTAGTCCTGAGATGTATGACTTTATTACCTATGTTACTATTTTTCATCCTGCACCTTGTATTTCATGTTTAATAGGACAGAAAGAAAGAAAATAATAACAATAATAAAAGGATTGGAATATACAAAACAAGTGATGCAAAATGCAATTGCTCACCACTTGTTGACTGATGCCCAGTTAGTTCCTGAGCAGCAATTTCCCCCACCCCCTGCCCTGGCCAACTCCCCCCAGTTTATATACTGGACATGACATCACATGGTATGGCATACCCCTTTGGCCACTTTGGGTCAGCTGCCCTGGCTGTGTCCCCTCCCAACTTCTTGTGCCCCTCCAGCCTTCTTGCTGGCTGGGCATCAGAAGCTGAAAAATCCTTGACTTAGTCTAAACACTACTCAGCAACAACTGAAAAGATCAGTGTGTTATCAACATTCTTCTCATACTGAACCCAAAACATAACACTATACCAGCTACTAGAAAGAAAATTAACTCTATCCCAGCCGAAACCAGGACAATTACCTACGTTATTATTTTTCATTCTATATCTTATATTTCATGCTTATCTTTACATATATCTGTATCTATCTCAATCGTCCTATATAACATCCGTCATACATTTTCTCCCAGAGGACACCCCCCATCCCATTCACCCCTCCTAAATGTCTGCTATAAGCCCAATTCTTGAGCATGATTCTATTTTATTATGCCAGTGGCTATTAAAGAAAAAGAGTCCATGACACTTAAGCTTCATGAGCAATCTCCTTCCTCTCCTACCAGCAACACCTATAGGTCTCGGCCCCTCCTTACCCATCTTTAAGCCCCAATACTAATGCCCATTTTCTCCATACAGATGGCATGATATAAAGCATTTTGCTGGCATCAGACAGATTAGGTATACTCCCTTTCTTCCTCTCTCTGGAAAGTCTTATAAAGAATAATATGGTTGTACCAGTATCGCCTCTCTTGACAAACCTATGTCACATTTTGCCTCATTTACCACTTACTCTTGTACCATTAATGACTGCTTACTCCCTTACAGAGCAGCAGTGGTGACTAATTCTATACTTGGTCATGACTTTCCCAATGTCTAAAGAAAAAAACCCCAAACAAATCCACAGCCTTAAATCAGTGCCATTTTAAGAAATGGTGTATTGGTAGCATTCTGACAGTTCTGACTTAAAGTTAAGACCTTGAGAATTTGCCTTATTGTTAAAAATAAAATCCAGGGAAACAGCTTCATTGCCAGCTGACATGGTACAGCACTGAAGAATCAAGTCTCTGGTTTGATCCTACCAAAACTGGTTTACAGAGGGACACAATACTCCTTCAGTCTGGCAAAAGCCAAGTATTACGCAGTGTTTGGAAGCTAAAGAGCTCTTGTTCCCATTTAATTAACTTGTTGCATAATTATCTGTACGGAACTACTGTATAGACACAGCAGCAACTGCTCTGTACATACACATTCATGATTCACTTAAAGGATTACTTGAACAGTACTTCAAACTACGTAAGTGTGGCTGGTAGCAATAAAAATAGACTTGACCATCAGACGGCTAAAGCAGACAGTCTCACCTTCCTTTTCCATGGTGTGAAATGCAATTCCTACATATGTCATGTGCAGCTCTGGGGCTACAATTAGAACATTCAAAGTTGAACAGAAAAAACTGGCCACCCACTCAAGTTCTCAGTTGTTGAAGCACCATGAATTGCCCAGCCAACACCAGCTCTCCTGCCAAATTAACTGCACTTGGCAACTGACCTCAGGAGTACACATTTCTGATGTGTGATAAATAGCAGCAAGACTTACAAGCTGTTAGTTTTATTTACAAGTAATTGTGTCTCAGCAATGTTACAAAAGACACAAGCTTGGCAAGAAGCCTTATGTCACAAGGTGCACTGCTCCCTCTCTGCTCCTACTAGCCGTTTCTTCAGTTTCCAGTTATGTGTTTATTCCTGACTGTTCCCTTCCTATTTGCAAGATAGATATACCCATGGAAAGCCATCCCTTCACTCCAATGGACACACTCATTCTTTGTTCCCCAGCCTAATATGCCCACATCTCAAATTTCCAAACCTGCTTCCTCCCTCTCAGAAATGTCCTTTGATACCGGTTTCCTCAGGTCCACTCCTTGCTCCTCATCTCCTTGGCAATCCTGACAAGGTCAGCTGAAAAGAATCTCCTTCCTGGATCATTTTTTCATGATCCAGGAAACGGCTTGAAAGGACAGTTTTAAGCAGATGGAAATGTAGTGAAAGCCTACAATCATTTGAAGGCCACATCTAGCCAGAAAGAATGAAGGGGACTATTTTCAATGGAAAGACAGGACGAGGATTTAAACTAGGGAAAAACCTGTGACAGGGGAATGTATGCAGCTACAAAATAATCTCCCAAAGGAAAAGGCAGAACCTCCTCGGACAGTTTGGAGTTTTTGAAGCACAGCCGAGGCAACATCTGCACAAAACCACTGCAGGGAATGATGGTGCATCAACAGGAAGGCAGACAAGACCCTGCAACCAGGCTAGTCCATGAACAGTTCACTGACCCACATTTCTGCACAGTTTTAATGCAAGTCGTCATATCAAGAGTATGCATGAAATGCACACTTCCTGTAGTTTACGCTAGAAAAATTCTTGAAGAAAAAAACTGAGCTACAAAGACCAATAGGAATATATGCAAGAGAATTAACAAATTTAAGAGATCGCTGTAATTTCCAAATATCACTGCTCTCACAAAAAGCACCACAGGGATTTCTTTTTATTTGTTTAAACTCTGCAGAGATCAAAGAACCCTATTATAATATCTGGCCCTTCCTCCTCTGCAGCCCTTCACTGTTAATTGCTCTGGCTCCTGTTCTTCCACTAAGTATAAATGAAAGCACTGGAATTGAGCCTGCTACTGAAGCAAAAAGAGCAAACTTTCACTGATGTCAACAGAATTAGGCCACTTTTACAAGCAGTGACTTTGGCCTCCAGTTGACAAAACAAGAAACACAATTTGTTCAAATGCAGCGCAAGCACCATTCCCTCCAGGCAGGCACGCTGGGGACCCGAGCACTCTCCTGCTTTTCTGGGCTGCAGCAGAGGAGCAGTTGCTGTATGGGCTGCTGACTCACCATCTGGTTCCTGGTTTCTTTCTAAGCAGCACATGCTGCCAGTTCCTCAAAGCTTGTGGCAAAAATCTCTCCTGTGCCTGCAGATTATAACCAACTCTTGACAGGCATCTAAGCTACATAATGAACTGAAGAAAAGAGGAAACGAATGCCCATCTTCTAATTAAGAATTTACAAGACTGGCATTAAACCCCGAGTCTTGTCTCTAAACACAAACAACAGAGTTTTTATTTCCGAAGACTCCTTCATCCCACTAGCTGAGCAGTCATTACAAACTTAACATTAATCTTCAGTTTGATTACAGTTTTATTCACCATTTCTGGCATCACTCCCCACATTTAATTCCAATAACAAGTCAATTAACACACAGAAAAGTATATTAAAAAGACTGAGTAAATACCTCACATAGAAGGGTGACATAGGCCGCTCATCTTCTTGGGAACTAAAAACAAAACATATTATTTAAAGTTAGTATGCAGCTCTGTCTTGTATTTGCAGCAGTTCAAGATACTCACTCTTAAAAAGCAGACATAACAAAAAGTAAAACAGTACACCTGTTACAGAGGTAACACTTACATCTACTTTGTCCTCTGGTTGTACTCATGGAAGAAAGCTTTTAAGTTACATTCCTTAAATCCTGAGAATCCAACTCATTTCTCAGTGTCCACAAATGTGGTGTAACAGATCTCCTGCTAGACGGCCAGGAGTCACTCTGGCTCTGCAGCAGTGCAAGGACTATTCCCATAGCAACAGTAAAGCATTTTGCCAGCAAAACCACCAGAGCCTTTTGCCGTCTGCTGTTCCAGAATTAAACAACCTGCCTATTAAAGCAAAATTTGAGAAAAAAACGTATGACATCTTGAAACCAAAGAAATGGCCATGGGTGTATGCATCAGGCTACAAATTCCCCAGTTTTATCACTCCTGTGGAAAGCCGATTTGACTATGCTGAAATCTCCCTAGCCTTGATATTTAGGGGCTGCCATCAGCTGGTGTGGAGCTCCCTTGACAAAACGGTGTTTCAGTGGTCAACTGCCCTGGCCCAAACATAACTACCTGGTGTGTGGCTGACCAGTTCCCTGATTCAGCTCATCAGGCCTGTGCTGGCACAAGGGTAAGAATATGCTGCTAGGGTGCTGAAGCTTAAAGGTGTGGTGGACTTACGGTTTAAGTCAATTTAAGATTGTGCTGCTGTAAGAAGGGCTTCAAACGAATTTCACCTAGTCATTCTGACCAGATAAATGGTTGGCTTTGCAGGACATTTAAGCCTTGTAACTCTCCAGAATAGGACACTCTCCTCCCTGCAAGCATGCAGGAAATGCCACCAAGGTCGATTCATCCCCAAAGGACTTTTAATTGGGTCTGCTGAAGAACACAGTAAGTTCAGCAGAAAGGCAGAAAAGACAAGAAGCTGCGTAAATTACTTTAAACAAAAGCAGAAATGATAACATCCCACAGGCGCTGGAAACCAAACACTTCACTGCTGCTTTCCCACTGTTTCAGCAGCCTGGTACTGCACCAGCACTCAGCAATTTGCCACAGGTACTCAGCCACAGATCCTGGGGTGCTGCCACGCTGTGAAGGCATCCATCGCTTCTGAGGTTGTTCAGAGGATGACAGAATATGGGAGAACGCTCTAGGTGAGGTAAGCTCAGCTTCAATCAAGTCACTCGGGGGCTTTGATCGCCCCGACACCCCGACCAACTTCAACAGGGATCTGAAGTAGATCAAGCTTGAACAATTTTTGAAAAGCCAGCCTGAGTCCATTCATCTCTTGAATTTTGAAGGATTTTATTTATCCGTTTATAAAAACTTCTCTAAGCACAGAATAAAGGGGAAAGGAACATCTCCGTGTGTTTTGTAGCTAGAAGATCAAATACTCAGAGGTATCTTTTGCAGCTTCCACTGCAGCCAGCAGGCAACTGCCTCAGCAAGGTGAGCTGAAACTGGCCTGCAGCCAGGAAAGCACCCTGTTCTCACATTGTATATAGCCAGAGGCAGATTTCACCGTGGCTCGTTTTGAACCTAGTCAATATTATAACAGATCCACAAATACGAACACCGAATTTATCTGGGGGGCAAGTGCACAAGGGAGGAGGCAGGATGCAAGGGAGCTGGAAAGGCTGGGAAGGCGGACAGACAAGAAAGATGAGCAAGCCAGGGCGCCAGAAAAAAACCACAGGGGTTTAATTCTGCGTAATTTCGACCCCCTCCACTACAGTACACAGAGATTCCTAAAGCAACAACTACAAACATCTACAGAAAAGACCTTCCAGCATGTCACGCAGGAAGCCCGAAATACTGATTCAAGGGTAACACCAAATACCACAGACAGGAAGGAAGAGAAGCTGCTTCCGAAACCAGTGTGGTCTGCCAAAACTCGCATCACCTCTGTAATGCAACAGTGACTGGGCAGTTTTCAGCAGCTCCCCAAGAAGCCTAGGAGCACAGCTGCTACTGGAAACTTTGATGCCACTTCCACAAGCCTGTCTTCAGCAGCTCGAGCAAGTTGCAGTCGGACGGGGCTGCGGGAGCACTGAACCCTCCTCTGAGACCCGGCCAGCACACGGAGCAGAGTGGGCTGATGGTGCCTGCCTGCACCAAGGTAGGTAACGCAGCTGCCTGTGTGTGAATCGAGGCAAACATCACCTAAAGGGTCTTTGCAAGAAACCGCTACGGCTTTGAGACTGCCTAGAAGAAGCGGAGGGCAACATGGAAGTACCCATCATTGCCCTTCCCAGAAGTCGACTTGCAACAAAGGCACGGCTAAGAACCTCTGCCAGGTACAGGCTCCCTCCCCTGACAACTTATGCACGCAAGAGAGATGCATACCGTCTCTTTATTTAGCATTTACGGAATATACTTTTCTTTTTAAAGTGTAAAGTAGCCGCTTTAAACTCACAAAGCTGCTGGCAAAGTTTTTTGCGTTCAGTTCATTACATTAATGGCTGTACTTGTTATCTCAATGCAAACAAAGACCAGTGGTGGACACGAAACATGAAAACTGTTTTCTCATGTAGAGAAAATTTCACAGCACGATCAAGAATCCTGTGCATCGATGCTAATTCAAATGACACCACCAAATGCTGCTTTGTGTACAAGTGGCAGTTGTCAAAGCAGCACCAAACATGTTTTCTTTTCCATCATAAAACCCCTTCCTCATCTCAGGGTTTGTTATTAGCTTCCAAGTCACAGAAGCACAGGGATACTGAAAAGGTCCGAATAACTTATATTCACAGTCCCACTAGCTGCTTTGACAGATCAGATGGAAAAGTAGTATTCAGCAGGGACTCTGAAACCTCTTGCACTTCCTTCCTTTTCTTCCACAGCAAGTACAACTGCTGCCTCCACAAGTTCAAGCCAGTATTATAGCTGTACAAAAAACCATTATCCACTCATACAAAGTAACTGAGGAGAAACAAATATTTTAAGAACATTAGCTGGGAACGGGGGAGAAAGAAGCTCTAGAGAAGTCAGAAACTAAATACCAGTTTAATTTAGACCATCATGTTTCAAAATTTCACGTGGTTGGTAATAATTGTAGCTGTGCATAACCTCTCTTATCCAATAGTGCCTTATAGTTTTACACGTGCAGCACTGATCAGTAGCTGCATATGGGATGATGAGCTCCAAGCTAACTAGTTTGAAATGTAGACTTTTGAGAAAACCATAAATATCTTTTAACTTTAGAAAGATTTCCTGCATCTGAGTAAAGCGCATTATCCACTTCTCCCCTAAATCATTAAAACCAACATATCCCAAACATCTTTTCCTAAATTCATGCAGCTTAGTCATCTGTGCAAGCTGCAAGGCATGAGCTCTGTAGATTACAAACAGATTTAAACCAGCTATTCCACATAATTCACAATCCCTCAAATTAGATGTGAGACTACCAAGCCCTACTGCAATCACTTAGTGCACAAGGATTCGGTTTTGATTTTAAATACTTTATGAAATAATGACTTATTTGTGTTATAAGGTAATAAACTGATGTGCTTGTATTATACACACAAGCATAGATTAGTTTAATGAAAGTTGTGTGTGAGAGGTTATAAACCTGTGTATATCTAATCACATGGTTTCAAATACGAGACAGGCAAGCAAGCCAAAGTGTACAAGATATGAATCATAAATGATCATCTGTTGGTATTACACAATAAACAGGCTAGAAATTGGTTTAAAACCTTCCGTGCAGGACTCTTTGTTACTATCACTCAGACTATGCTGATTAAAACCCAACTGTTTACTTGTTTTAAAAACACCTTGTACTGAAGTGCTTATTAGTATTGCTAGGAAGCCCTTTCTACCATGCATCCTTTCAAAAGAAAATGCTAGAAGTCATTAAGATATGTTTAACTGTACTGTACTTGGGCTGCATAATTCTTCTTTGGTTAAAGGGATATACAACCCTTCTAGAAAGAAAGGAAAGCTTAATACCTGGCACAATGACCTGGCAAACCAAGCCAGCCATCCACAGTATGGAGGGGGCAAGTCATTCTGATGTGCATCTCTTACACAGTCTAAATTTCTACCTTGCCCAGCAAAAAATTTATCCATTAGGCATGCAGGTTTAGTAGTAAATTAGGTGGTTTGGGTTTTTTTTTTTTTAAACCTTCAAAGTTTTGTCCAGCTTTACATATGCTTTATAGGCAGAAGGCACTGAAGGGATGAAATAACTTTTAATAAGATTCAATTATTTATTCAACTATCACTTATTACCTGGCCAAGCAGGTGAGTGCAAAATACAGCAGTCTTTCTTCTCAGACATATACATAGCTCCCCTAAGCCAAGGGATTTAACAGAAATGAATTGCTCTTTCATACAGTACTTTGGAGAGAAATTTCTTACACTCCTAAAGAACACCTACATAGCTGATCACTTCCTTCTTGCCAAAACCCAAAACAAATACCAATCAAACTGAAAAAACTTGTTCTTTTTATTTTATGGCTAAAGAAGTAATATTGTTACGTTTGTGACCTCCACTGAGCTAACAAAAGTTTGTCAGACTGGAAGGAACGCCAGTATTGCCCACAAGTTCATTTAGCACATCTTAGGATTTTCAGGCATGTGTATTTTACAGTATTTATGCAACACATCCTTTCTGTCTCTAAAAAAGGAAATAGGAAAGCTTGGATGAAGTCTAACTGCTAAGCGATAAATTTCCATTAGAGTTACCTTTTTTTCCTCCCCCTTTTGCAACACAAATGTTACAGGCAACCGTTCACCCATTGCATTCTCAGATATGCAATGATGGTTTTCCTTCCCCCCCCCCTCCGCTGGATGCNCCCCCGATGTCTCATCTTGCCCTTCAGAAAGAATAAGGGAACTGCTGAGCCTGTTCCAGAGCTGAAGCTGTAAAACACCCATCTAGATGGAGAGTTCCCAATTTATTTACATGCATATGGGATACCCCTGTCCCAGCTCCCTCACAGGCCTGAGCTCTTGCCCTCGGTCAGAGGGTGGCTCAGCACCCTTCCCCCTTGTTTTATTTGCACTTAATTATCAGCAGTTCTTCCATCCTGGCTTGCTGGCACTGGAACCTCCATTGTAAAGCTACCACTGCTTTCCTACTCCACATGACTTTTGAAAAGTTAAATGGGGCATTTCGTCGATTAAATTAAAAAAATATGTGGGGT
>VYZV01000480.1:28941-52468 GCA_013401275.1 Pandion haliaetus | reverse complement strand
CCCCCCGGCCTCGGCAGACACAGGTTAACCAAGAAGTTTACGATATCCACTTGGTCCTGGACCTGCAAGAAATGCTACAAGCGGAGGCTAATCACTGCAGGATACCTTTTCACAAAAACGCCCCCCCAAAAGACCAAAAAGGTCTTTTGTATCCCTTTTAGTGGCTACAACCCGCCCGCCCCCTTCTTCCTAAATGTCACCCAGGGTGCAATGTAGTCACCCACGGCCGCGGCGGGCGGGATGCCCACGGGCAGGGCACTCGGCACGCACCTAGCCCACCCGAAGCTCTGCGGTACCATCGCCGGGCCACTCCCCCTCTGCAAGCTGCGCCGTGCCACGCATCTGCATAAAACGTGCCTTCGCCATACATACGCAGGTGTCTGTAGAGGCTGGCACAGCTGGGCCTTTGAACTTACCATCCCTTTGCGTTGCAGCAGGTGCTACGGGGGTTCCGAGGGTTTGTGCCGTAGTTGGCCAACCGATTTGGACTCGCAGCAAAGAGGAGCATATAAGAACTCTTCCCCTAACGTTGGAAATGAAGGGCTAAGTGTTGCAGAAGCTGCACTTATTTTTACTGTCCACCCTCAAGGACTCCTGCTTCTACAGCTGTGGCTCCTGACCAAATACTGCCCTGACAGAACGAATCACACCATTTCATTTGGTGGAAATTCAGGGCTGGGAAGAGTGGTTACAAAAGAAACCCACACAACGCACACGCCACTTTCCAGGACATCGCAGCCTTAGAAAACAGCCAGTGCAAAACCCCTAAGAAGGTCTTGCACTGAAACGTTCGATGGCTGCTGAAAGAGCGTCCGCAAAGTTTTATTTTTCCCCTTTGCACCTCCTCTGCCCAGAACCCCTAAGGAATTGCCTTCAACCTCCCCCAACACTGGACAGAAAGACTTCTGCTGCTGCCCTGCCCGTGAACAATGTTACCACACTGCACACTTTATGCCACCCGAAGGGGACAACTCAAACTGATGAAGGGGCCTAAGGGAATGGATCCTTTCAGCATTTTAGGTGGTAAAAGCCTAATGGCTAATTCCGGCACAGCCAGACATGCCAATCTTCAAAAATTCAAATAAAAATTAAAAGCACCAGCACCTTCAACCGCAGCAAGGACTAGCACTGGTTTGGGAGAAAGCTGTGGCAAGAGCTTAGTACCTGTATGTTTAGGACTTCCATACAGATGTAGGTCATGTGAGTTAAACACGAGCCACATCAGCTTTCCAGATAAGCAGCAGACACTCACAGGTTAGCAGAAGGGTATTGGACATTTCAAAGGGATGCCTAACAGATCCTCACCTTTCTCAGCAGGAGGCAGGGGTGTTTTCTGTCAGAAACAAGAGCAGTGGGCAGCTGCAGCCTGAGAAAGCGGTAGCATGGAGTAGAGACGCAGAGGTCAACTGGGAAGTGGCTCCGCTTCAGTACGCTGAACTGTTTAATATTTGCTCCTGTCAGCAGGCTGACTGGAAGAAGTGCATTAGTAATGCTTCTGCCCGTTGCCTCAGCACAAGCCTGTTCTGCTGCGCCACAGTCACGCCAGGCACAGCACAGTGCCCCTTTTTAGGAAAGTCAGCAATGCTGATAAAGCACTCTGCCATCATGGATCTGGGCTGCTCTTATCTGTGACAATTAAATGAGTATCTTGATGACTTCCTGTTAAATTAAATGCACCATATGTGCTCTTAAGCAACTAAAGCCATGAGAGCAAGATTTTACTCTGATACATAAAAATGCTTCAGTATAAAACAAAAGCACCTTGTACTGTTTCACAATTTGACAATAAATCAAATTGCCTCTTCCTGGCCAGTCTTTTTTTACACGCACACAATTATTCATAGTTTATTACACTTCTATAAAGTGAGTGTTGCCATCAGGATGCCAATAAAAAAAAATTAATTTTCCACATTTAACTAAGGACCCATCTACATGGGGAAGGAGTCAGGGTTCTCCAGGGCAGCTTGCTGAATAAACAGAAGTGGAATAACTCAAATAGCTGCTGTACTCTGAATTTATACCCTAGCTATTTTGTTGTAACTTCCATGGGACTTGCCCATATAAATTTAAAAGTACTAAGATCCTTAACAAAGAATTCACTAACAAAAAGACATGCTGTAATAACCAGAAAGATTCATTTATGAAATAGCATCAGTGAAGAAGGTTAGTTCATGGCACCATGCTAAAATCAACCAGATGCCCTGGGAGAATATTAAAGTTGCCCAGGGCTCCCTGTGCCATCAGCACCTTCAGATTCACCTTCTGTTTCTGCTCTCTTCTTTTGGAGTCCCCTCAATGGGGTATCAGTTTTTTCCTCTCCTTCCTTGGTGCACATCACCTTACTTCAGTTCGCATTGTCTCAATGGGCCCTTTGAATCTCTTGCCATGCTCAACGAGCACACAACTCCTTAATTCTTCACCTCCCCTGTTCATGGGTATGGCCCACAACCAATGTTATTTGTGGCACAAAGCAGGCAGACAGAAGCTGCCAGAAAACTGCAGTCTTATCTCCAAACAATTCCACTTCCTTCTTACAGATGTTTACGTTAAAGCCAACTTGCTACTTGACAGAGGCAGGAATTCTTACCCTCCCCCTGCCCTCCTATGCCCTTTTAAACTTGTATAATTCAAACTGGGTTATCACATATAATACCTGGGATTATGCAACGTTTTGTTTTGGATTTGTTTGTACTTGTTGAATTCGTTCTCCCATGTTAAACATAGAAAACAAGACCTCTTCTGTAAGTTTCATACTATTCTTGCATTCCTATTGCTCAGAAAGGCCAAACTCATCTGTTGGCAGCAACAATGCACCACAGTGGCTATTTATGGTACCACCAAACATACTACAGCGGATAGGGAAAAAAACCTTCTCTCAGGACAGGCACAGCATCCCCTCCACTGACTATGCTCCTTAGTGTATTGCGAATACTTCAGGAAAATAGACAGCAAATAACGATTAAAATGATAAAGCCCCCTAAAATACCACCACATGCCACCACACTTCAGCACCTATGCCAAGGCAACACCTGGGTTCAAACTATTTGATTTGCAAATTTCTTACCGAGATTCAAAAAAGGAAAAAAAGACACTGTCTGGAACTAAATACGAATAATCACTTTTCTCCACCACCAACGTTTAACAAATGAACACACGTTTGGAAAGGAAGTCTCCTGTCAATCATCATTACAGAAGTGCTTTCTCCTCTTTCTTTCCTTTTCATACTTAGCTGCACACAAAGCAATTTCCTCAGTGTGTAAAACAACAAGAGAAGAGGATCTGTGAACAGCACCAGAGGATACGAGATACAAGTGATCTAGATAATGGATTTTATGAGCATGTGGCTGTATCTGCCTCCTGAAAAGCAGTTATCCCTTGCCTCACTGCACCGTCATACACAAATCAGATAGTATTTTTTTTAAAAAGAAAAAGAAAGATCTTGCCTGGTCTGATAAAATCTGAGGGTTTTTAAAATGCTGGAGTCCTGCTCAATACCATCAATGTATTCCCACAGTGTTTACTAAGTTATGCAATAATTTCCACCTGGCAGAAACATGAAATGCAAAGCAAAGATACCATCAGACTGAAAATTAAAAAATGTACTTTTCAAAATACCACCAATACAAAATTTAAAATGCCATCATTTATGTACATATACATGCATTGATACATNAAGGCAACACCTGGGTTCAAACTATTTGATTTGCAAATTTCTTACCGAGATTCAAAAAAGGAAAAAAAGACACTGTCTGGAACTAAATACGAATAATCACTTTTCTCCACCACCAACGTTTAACAAATGAACACACGTTTGGAAAGGAAGTCTCCTGTCAATCATCATTACAGAAGTGCTTTCTCCTCTTTCTTTCCTTTTCATACTTAGCTGCACACAAAGCAATTTCCTCAGTGTGTAAAACAACAAGAGAAGAGGATCTGTGAACAGCACCAGAGGATACGAGATACAAGTGATCTAGATAATGGATTTTATGAGCATGTGGCTGTATCTGCCTCCTGAAAAGCAGTTATCCCTTGCCTCACTGCACCGTCATACACAAATCAGATAGTATTTTTTTTAAAAAGAAAAAGAAAGATCTTGCCTGGTCTGATAAAATCTGAGGGTTTTTAAAATGCTGGAGTCCTGCTCAATACCATCAATGTATTCCCACAGTGTTTACTAAGTTATGCAATAATTTCCACCTGGCAGAAACATGAAATGCAAAGCAAAGATACCATCAGACTGAAAATTAAAAAATGTACTTTTCAAAATACCACCAATACAAAATTTAAAATGCCATCATTTATGTACATATACATGCATTGATACATGCATTTTTTTCTTCAGAGTATCTGTGTGTATCTGTGGATTTGTGTGCACACATGAAATAAGCAAGTCACTTGTAAATAGAAACCATATTTGGAAACTGTAGCTCTTCATGTCCGAACAAACCATACTGACAATTAAATAGGCCCTGTCCAAAAGAGCACAAATGGGAAGAAAGAGCGACTAATATGTCAAAAATGTAATTTAGTAAAAAGGGAATCCTCAGAAAGGGGGTAAGTACTAACAGTGACTTTCCAAGGCTGGTACTCAGCCCTGTATCACTTAATGCTTTTATCAATGATCTGAAAGGAAATGTAAAATAATACCGATGGTTCTTCTTGTATGTTGTTTGCAAGCCAGCACTAGAAGTTTCAGTAGAGCCAGCCATATGAGAGAAAAATCTGGGAACTATATGCAAGATGATGGGTCCCACTGGGGAGTACAACGTCACGCCAGATCAGCACTTCTATAAAAGCCTTGAGTGACTCTGTGGCTAAAGAAATTAACATTGTCCTTGGAGGCATCAACATGGATATTGCGTGGAAAAGGTGTATTATGTCTGTATTTCCTCCTGGGGTGGTTGCTATAGAAGGCTCTGATCAGTTCAGGAAGTCCCATTCTCAAGCGTGAAAAATTGAAGAGTGCTTAGAGACAACCCATGAAGGGAACACAAGAACTAAACCCCACATGTTTAGTGCTTTTCAAAGAAAACAGCCCATGCATACAGGAACATTAGTATTTCACCTAGTAATCACAAGCTGAACAAGATCCGATGGCTGTGGCCAAAGACAGACAAATTATCACTAGAAATGAGACGTTTTTAAGTGGTGAGGATACCTAACTACTGACACAATTCATCAAAGATGACTGTGAATTTTTAACATTCTTACAACTTACAGTTGCCTCTGTTTAGAAACACCAAGTCTTAGGTAAACTGCCCAGATGTAATTTGCAGAATTCTCTTACTCATTTTCGTAACTAATACTCCTCTTGTCCAAAAGAGAAGCAGGTTGCTCCCAGCTGACTTCATTTTAGCCCTTTTATTTTTTGCACTGGCATACAAATACAAGTATTGTTGGCATATCTGTGGGGAATATACTGGTTTTTTGCACTGTAGCTCTTCTGCTCCTTCCTGCAACCTGGAGGCCAAATTACCTCTTAAACAAAGCTAGTTAAAATCTATTAAGGTGGAAACATTTTCCAGAATTGTTCCTTAAAACTTGCTGGGACAGGAGAAAAGTAAACACCAAGCTGAAAGCTTCTCAGAGCTTCAGCTTCTCAGAGCTTCAGGTTCTCAGACTTCTGGATCTCAGCCAACAGATAAGCATGCAAGCACATTTCCCATCGAGAGGGACACCCCAAACTCCCAGGAGACCTGGATTAGCTGCTGTGGCTTCTCTTCATTAAGCAGCAGTGTCCTTTGCAAGCACTGCCACGCCCGCTTGTCAGCCGCTTTAACTTGTTCCAAAGGACTCTCGCCCCATGGGATAGCCCAGAAATTATTTCTTGGCCTCCCTCCTGGAGAAGGGGGAGGATTGGGAGTAGGTTCCTAAAGTGTTTTCTGGGAAAGCATCAAGTAATGAATGGTTGTGTCAGCTAAGCTGCTGTGGGAACAGGGTAAAGCATGCTGTGCAACAGGTCACTAGGTTCTTCATTTGCACCAGTTAGTTCCAGTGCCAGAGCAAGGGAGAGCAAGCAAACAAGCAGGAGTCCGGTCGTGTACAAGTTATTTTCAAAGCAGGCTTTTCCCAAAGCGCTGCTAATCTAATGAAATTCCTAAATATTAATGTCTAATGAAATTTCTCCTACTCCTCTAAACTGTTAGTTTTATAAAACAGTCTGCACAAAGACCCTTTAAAAATTCACACCAATGAAAATGCTTGGCCATACAAAACACTGAAGAAAAAGCATTCATTTGTCAGCAAAAAGATTACAAAAATTTTTAAATGAGCCCTTGGTAATCCCTGCATTATTTATATCCCCTACCAAAAATGTCACTGGTTTCACACTTTTCCACCTTTCAAAAACATCCTTCCAATCCCCTACAAAATTACTACCCTTTGAACTCCATGCCTCTGCACCCACCATGCTTCCTGCTTTCTAAACAATCTTCAAGTGAAATGCTTGTAGTTCACCCTTAGCCTTACAAAAATAACCACCACCTCAGAAGGGGCTGAGCAAAGCGGAGGAGCAGGCCACACCATTCACGTTTGGTGCACGTGTCTTTTTACTCCACTGAAAGATAAACTGCCGTGCATGTTGGCAAGGGAGGCAGTCTGGCAGAGTTACCATCCAGAAAAACCCTCTAGAAATAGCTCCTCTTCTTCAGCTAATGACGTGACTGAAAGGAGTCCTCCCTTTGCACAACTGCCCCAGCGGCCTGCCTGGCTCCCAGGAGAGGTGGTGGGAAAAGATGACTTGGAGGGAGAGACCAACTCTGGCTGGAAGGCACTAAGAGAAAAGCAAGCTTGGTGAGAATAACTCCCATCTCTGCCTAGAGCTGGAAGATGCATCTGCTATGGAAGCAAGGGAGATCCTGGCTAAAAGACAACTCTGACCAGATCTGTTAAAACCTGACTGCATTCGACCGGAGCACAGCCCTCTCAGGCCAGTCGCAGGGCTTTTTCCTGCACCCAGCTGTGTGTACATCAAGAAACACAAATTATTGTTTCTGTGCAGCCAGATACAACGATGCCGGGCTCAATCAGCGCAGCTCACTGCTGTGCCCCTCATTTGCAACATCAGCTTTGAGTCTAACCACTCTGTATGTGTCCTGGCTGCGCAAACACGCACCTATCCTGCTGCAGGCCAGTCTGAGCAATGTTAGGAGTGGCACAAGTAAGTGGATACTGAAGGGAAACAAAAGTTCAGCATAAGCCTATGTTTAGTTATCAGGAACGTTCAGAACAACAAGAGAAAGGTCCCACAGTCCCGGGAAAAATCCAAGTTTTGCTACCCAAGGGGCATAAATCCAGCAAAAGCTAACGAGAGTTTAGAGGAAAACTTACTTTCTGTGATGCTCAGTAGCCCTCTCAGAATGGTGGTCACTTGATTTTTTTTCAATTTGACACTTTCTGGAGTTTCGGGGTAGGTTTTTTTTGAAGAAAACATCTATAAATTTTGTAAAACATGGTGCACTGTTACCAGTGCTCCCAAGAGAGTAATCATTTCATGCTGGTTAGGTGGTTCCTAACCATAATGAAGGCTAATAAAAATGTTATTTTACTAGATATTAATCCCTCCCTACATGACTCAAACTTTCTGAATGCAGAAAGCTTGGAGACTGTGAAAGGGCCTGAGGAATTGGTGGTGGAATCTCTTGTTTCCAGGAGTCCTGTCAAAGCCTTAATGACTGGAAGTCATTAACATCCAAGTGGCCTTTAGTAATTTCTTTGCAGTTACTGGCTTCTCTTTGCAGTCATCCCTAGTGCAAATACACTTCTTGCAGCAGGTGCAGAATGAAAAGGAAAGCTTTGATACAGAAATGGAACTATCTTCACACTTCCTAAGTGCAACCCCCTCAGGCCAGAAGGCACTGAGCCAACGTGAGAAAGTGCAATCTGTAGATAAGCAGTCAGCTTGAGATCACATTCCTCACAACAGATAAAATGAGAGGAAATCTCTCATGGCCACTGACCATGAAGGAGGAGGATTTTACAACACTGAAACAGCTCATAGACAAACAGATGCAAGCAAAGTGACAAGAGCAGTGAGTGATAACCCTGCCCTGCCACCCCCAGCCTTTTCTTATTAGGCAGCCAGCTGACCACTTTGATTAAAAATATACATGTGTATTATGGGAAGTCACAGCTGAACTCCATGAGCATACACCGCAACGTGCTGAACACAACGTCCAAATGCAGAGTTCCTTCAGATGAACTCGGAAATTGCAGCAGCAAACAAGCCTGGCTGAGAATTTGGTGACCTCTGCCCGCTGATCTTCCTGTGGACTGCCTGCAGGATGCAGGCCCAGGTCCCCTCTGGGGAGCTGCTCAGGAAGGAGTACCTCACAGCTTCAGGTGGTAGAAAACTGCTTGCTCTGCAAAGCTACCGGAAACAAAGCACGCTATGCTGAACCTCCTCAGCTGAACAATGCACCAGGCACTTCAGGAGACAGGCTAAGGAAGCTACAAGAGAGGGAACTACCCACGTACAGCAGTAAAAATAAGTCAAGTCATAGTGCAGAGGCTCTGCCTCTTCCCTAGTTGCTAGTAAGACAGGTTAGTGATGGGTGTCTTGGTTTTCATAAACACAAATATTAAAAGCACAAAGATTTCCAAGGCTGGCTTAAACTCCTTACTGTCCACTGTGTGTTCTCCCACAAGAGGTCAATGATCCTGTTGTTTGAAAATTACTTCAAAATTGCCACAGATGTTTGTACCTTTTTTCCTACAGCAAAAACTATTATCTGACCCAGCTGGTACCAGAAAGCCACCAGCCTCATGAGATGAAGGGACTTTCTCCTCACAGCAAAAGCATATACAAAAAAAATGAACAAGATGACAAAATAAAGAATCCTTCTAGCTGAGACGGCAGTGCCCAAGATACAGAAAGGGAGTCAGTTTTTTTCAGCTTTGTTACTCAATTGCTGTGAACTTATTGTAGGCCCTTTCTGGTTTCTAAGGCTGCTGGATGCTGTCCCAGGAAACACTAATATACTTGGCTCACTGACTGAAAGAAGAACTTTTGTTTCCATATGCACATTATGGCATTAAAGTGCTGCTTTCTACATCTAACAGTCGTCAGATCTCTGTTTCATTTATGATTCTTGCTGCTTCCAAGATGAACCTTCACTTCTGTGGCACAGGTCAGGGCATCAGATTTCCCACAAGCCATAATTTGTCACCAGGTAAATCTTGCATAGAGAGGCAAAGATGAGATGGCTAAAGGTAAACAGGAAGGTTAAAACAGTGTAATGGACAAAGCCTAATCTAAAGGAGTAACCTGTGCAGGGTGGAAGAGGCAGGGCAAATGCTTGGAAAAGTGAACTGAAATCCACCCAGGTGACTTGCATGGAAAAAATCAACATAATTACATGTTTCTGTGACTGTCATTACATCTTGGCTATAGATAGGGGAGAAGAACCCAGGAAGAGCTGAGACCACACCCTGATTTGCCATTCACAGTCACCTACCTTGGAGAGACACATAAATCACATGTCTTTGTGGCTATGTTTTTAGAAAACTGAACGCTTTTCTTAACAACTCATTATGTCAGGCAGTTCCTACTGCCAGCATCTCACAATGCAAGAAAGAAGGGAATTGATTGCATAGGAGGGTGGAGACAAATGTACTCTCAAAGTTAAATGAGTCAGCTTGGAAAAACTAACTCAACACAACCTAAAGAGACAAAGTGACAAACAGCAACAATACCTTACACAAAAAGTCCTCTCTGAGGGCTCAGAGCAGGGCCCACCAGAGAGGCTGCTGCCGAACCATGCAGCAGGCAACTGCCCTTACCACCTCCCCACCGACCTCCTTCCAGACCTTTGCTCCTTTCCTGAGCAGTTTTCTCGAAGAATCCATGGCTGTCGGAGGGCAGCCCTGCTGGCTGCCTGGCTGCAATCCCTTATGTAAACCTGGCAGCAAGGCTCCTGAGTGATAAGGCAAATTATTACTTTGGATAGGGACTGAATGTACTGGCATGACAGACTTCAAAAACAAAAAAACCCCAAACCTAAACAAAAACAGTCAGCTAAGCAAACAACACCAACCCCCTGTTTGATTTGTTCTGGCAACAACAGGCACCCAAGTTCTTATCACGTGCCAGAGAATAATGGTAAGTTTTGGCTTGCCTTGGTTTTAAACCACAGCTGCTAAAAGGAAAGCCAATAAATAGGGAAAGTGTTTATAGTAAGCACAAACTTCTCAGTGTACAAATACATGTGTTTTCATACCTCAACAATTAACAGCAAGAACATGCAGTGTCATTAAGAAGAGGGTGCAGCAGGATACATTAACCCACCCCTTATTTTAGGGAGTATACTACAGCATGTGATCCCTTTATTTGCAGGCCAGATATAAGGATCTTTGTGAACAAAAGGTTGATATAAACAAACCTTCTCTTTAAAAACATGCAAGTTACAAAGCCAGCACGGGGTATCTGTGCTGGCAAATCTCACTGCAGCTGTGACTGCAGCCACAAACAGGAATTTATGATCTTTGGCACACAAAGACATGGCTAGAAAGTACTGGAGAAGGCGGCTAGCTTACTGAACAACTGCTGTGGTTGCTCTAAACTTTGGCTCTCAGGAACTGCACAATGTTTTTCACAAAGTTTGGCTGCCATACACGCATCCATTCCCTAGCACCAGACCACTACTAGCAAGGAAGGTACCCAGTCGCACTCCTTTGATCAGTATTTCCACCTAGGGGACACGCACAGAGCCTAACAGCACCACAAACAGCAGGGTGCCCTCCAACAGAGGGATCCTCCTTCAAAACATTACCAGGACTGCAAAGAGATGCAGGCCCAGCAAGTGCTAGAACAGCCATATACAACAGCAAAGCCTATTTTAGCATCCTCTCCTGGGCAAAGGATCCAGGATGGCGACAACAAAAGTCTGCAGATAGCACGCCCCTCTGAGCCAGCATCAGGAAAGACATGTCTGCTCACCATCAACAAGCATTCTCCCTTCTGCCTGAAGGCTATCCCTTTTCTTTGCTTGTTTATGAAGTTTAGCATGAAAGGGTAAGAACATTGCTTGCAAGAGGCCCTCCTACCTTTGTATCCATTTATATCTTAATATGTCCTATCCCTCAAGTAAAATCCATTTGAATCTGTTATTTGAGGCACTTAAGTTTTAGCACCTCTAGGCACATTCAAAATCATTCCACTTCCTACTGCAGTTATGTATGCCCCTTCTGAACCAGAGCTTTGAGCAGACTTTTTCCTTGTAGATAGCAGAAAGAAAGAAGGACCCCAACAGGGACTCTGAGTGTCACAGAGCTGCAAGCCCACCCTAGCCCCCTCTCACTGAGGGCCTGGTAAGGCCCCAGGGAGCCCTGTTCCCTCCTGCCTACACCCTTGTCCCAAAGCTGCTGCCTCCCCCCGGCTCCTGAGGTCACAGTGTGGGTCTTGTGGCTCTCAACCAGGTAAAGATAAAGTATGTGTGTGGTTCCCAGGGTCTGGAAGTTTGGCTGCCCTGCTCTGAAGCTCTGCACAGGAGCTCTTGCAAAAATGAGGTAAGCCTCACAGAAATATGCAACAGGCCGCATATTGCCTGCAGACTTTCATTCTTCTTTCAGAGGACCAGTCTCTTGCCCCCTTCCTTTCTTTCCTTCTCCACTCTTTTGGGATTTACTCGAAGACTGCATTACAGGTACGTTCTTCTGCTGCATAATTAGCAGCTTGCCCTTGGCACACAGTTATAATAATGAGGCAATTTTCAAGAGAACACATACGTTATGTGCTAGTGGGGATTATGGGTACATATAGTTAATCCACCTATTTTGGTCAGAAAAAAGAACATATCAACTTTAAAAATACCATTTTCTTAAGATAACAGTTGTGAACAGAAGGTGATACAGATTTTATTCTCTGCAATATGTTTTGACTGCAACCGGTGTTTCACATATTTCAAATGACAGCAGCACCTTCCAAAAACTCCTGCGATAAGGAGTATCATCCCTGTAAAAACGCATAACGTCTTTTTATTTTTAAAAAAATGGTACACCATTCTAGAAGACATAGTCACAACTGTAGCTGCTACTTAATACACAGATCTTCATTTTAAGGTCAACTGTATGAAGTTGCATACTGAGAGGTATTTTAAATAGTATCAAAAATTACTAATCAACCAGAAGTCTCTCATTTTTTCCCTGAAGACCTCTGCTCTAGTCTCAAATGAAATTNGGGGGTGGGGGTGGCAGGGAGGAGCTTACAGGCTTCGTGTGTGTGGTTATTTCTTCAATGTTACACTTGTGAGCCTGCTAAAAGTGAAGTTCTGCATCTACCGTTCTGTGTAGCCCTTCATCCTCTTCTAATCCACCTATATCATAGTATCTGAGCATGGAAAGGGAACAAACCACAGGTGTTTTCATGAAACAGCAAATGATTATCACTGCCAAGAACAACCTTTATTCTTTTCTAACAAAGATCATATGATAGCTGAGCAGATACAGTCATTTCACTAAAACGTATCTGATAATTACATATAATTAATGATAACATTTATTTAAGAACTGTTAGTACCTTGTGACACAAAACCCCCCAACAAGAATAGCAGCATGTTTGCAAAGCACTTCTATAGTCTAGGTCAGATGCCAGAGTCCTTCTGCTGAAAAAGCTGAAAACTAATGTAGCCTTGCACGGTGAGTTTGGATTACACAGAAGTGACACAAGGCTGCCAAAACCATGTTTAAAACCACTCCTAATATATCAGAGCACTACATTAATGCCAGGGAATCAGGGTTTCTGACTGCTGCACAGACAGCTGTCCCCCAAGTGTGTTAGGTCTGCTAGAGTCCTCTCTCCCCTCTTCCTCTTAGGGGTAGTCCAGGGCCTCCTCTCCATCCCATCCTGTCCAACAACCTGCCATCCTGGAGCTGGGTGGAAAGCACTACCTACTCCTCCTGCAGCAGCAGCAGTAGATCACTGACAGAAAAGTACTGGAAGCTAACAGCAGTGCAGATACGCAACCCAATTAGGTAAATATGAACAGAAGTGTGTGTGATACAGGACAGAAAACTAGGGCATTCTTGAACAAAATAGGATTACAAGAGAATTCATTTCTACAGTTTATTAATTTCCCAGATAAAATTAGAGATGCAGACATCTTTCATCTTAAGGCCTTTCATCTCAAGGCCTCATCTCAAGCCATGGAGATTAGGCTTCTGCCTAATTACAAACACATTTCATTTGGTGCTTAATGTCCTGTGCCAGTACTGACCCAACTGTCCCATACTTCAACAGTACTCTTCTAAGGAATTACACACTGACAGGAAAGTATGAATTCCTACGACAAATAATTACATCTTTTGGGGAACGTTCTCCTAAAAGAATCACAATTTTTTGGGGCACCTCATGAAGTACGTCAGTCACACATACCTTCCCAGACACAAGACTCAGCAGTCCTTTGTTTCAACTCTCAAGCATCTGACTTCCCTTTACACCTTGCAACATGTAGTGGAGTATAGGCAGGGGCACACTCTCTGCCAAGCTCCAGCACACCAATGCAAGAGGCCATAACTTCTGACCCAGCCTCACCTGCTTGGCCCTGTCTAGCTCCTAGAACTATACTGCCTTCTCAGCTTTGCCAGCTGACCTGCTTCGGTAATCATTTCCTAACTCATTTCAGTCAAAAGGAGCTGGATTAATGAAGACATGTAAATGAACCTGATGTCTTCTAGCTGCAGGAGTTTTTGGGGCAGACTTGGGGACAGTAAACCATACAGCTGACACAGCCAGAAGTTAAAGAGTGTGTGTGCCTGCAAAGGAAGGGCTAGAAACCGGATTTGACATCTATGGTTCACCACCATCATTATGATTCAAAATCTGGCGTGAGTGCATAATTTCCTAACTCGTCCAACCATTATTATGAATCAAAATCTGGTGTCAGTGCATAATTTGCTAATTCGTCTCGTAAGCTGAGTGCTGTCTGTCTGTCTGTCTGTGCTACTGCTGAGAATAGCACCCATCTCCTGCTTACATAGTGAAGTCACTCAGTTACGTGTCTGGCAGCACTGCCTCTGCTTTGTGTTCTGCATTGGTATGCAGAGACACTGCAGTGTCGTGTTTCATGACATGTAAATAGCACTATTTCCCACATTAGGCCAACCCCATATTTCAGTAGCATACAGTAATTTCCCACAGTAACCTGAATCCTTCATGTGCTGCACTAGACACAAGAAGGAAGGGAATGACAGACTCAATTCAATATCCTAAGAACAATGAAAAGATACTGGTTCAGTCTGATGTTCAGGGAAGGACTTTACAAGACACCAAATTGCCCATTACCTGTTCACCTTATTGACAAAGTGCCAGCAATCAAAACTTAAGATGCTCTTTTTGATTGGTAGTCTTACAGATGCTCTAGACAGATAGACTTTTATAGATAAAATCACACAGATACTCTTATAGATACTCTATAGATACTCTTTTATTCTCTGCCTTGTCTGAACAACACCAGTACTATCATCATTCCTGCCAGAAAGATAAAACACCTCAAAAGCCCCTTCCTTTTTGGACTGAGAATGGGAATAAAGTCAGCCGTCTCTTAAGACTTAAACTGGGCAGATCAAATATGCTTAATTGCTCAGAGGAGACACCCTACATTTTGGTTGTATCTTGTGCTTGGTGTAATTTCTAGTGCCTGATTTTTGATCAGTCCTGTCCATCTCCACTCCTTCACCAAACAGGCCACCTTCATATGGAAAATTGAGATTGGAAAGGCAAACTAAAGCACACAGCTGGCTTTGTAAGGAACCTGTTGGAATGTGTGGCTTCAACGGGGATACGCGTATTAATTTGCCTTACACCCCAGCGTACTGACTTTGTAAGCATCAACGGAAAAAAAGTGTTCAAAATGCTCAGAGCTGGAGGTGCAGGTACAGAACAAACAAAAAAACACGAAGACAAAAAATGAGTACTAACCTGGAGAAAAAGGCATCACTGTTAATGAAGGAGATTTCATCTGTTAAATCCATCTCCTTCCAACACGAGCCACTGTCTGTTAATCGGAGGCTGACGTGAGGTATTCCATCTGACAGGCCTGCTTGTGGCGCTAGGCATGTTCGGCTGGATCCTTCCATTGTGGGCTTTGTCATCTACAGAAGCAGAGAGAGATAAAAATGAAACATGAAAGGAAGAAAGGGCAGAGCAGCCTTTTCAGATAATCTGCAACAGAAAGACATTCTGTACCAACGTACAAACAGCAAAGAATATGACAAGGTGCAAAATAATAAAATACATATGAATCAAACATTCAGCTTGATAAAGACTATTGGAAGAAAAATAAAGGTGTCTGTATTGTAAGAACAGGGGCAAGAGTGAAATTAAAAAAAGGAAGGTAAATAAAATAAACAGAAAGTTATTTTCTGTATCGCAGAAGACAGACTAAAAAACTTCCCATTGAATTTGCTTCTTGACACAACTGGAGAAACAGATGGTAAAAGCAATCATACACCTCTTCTTAACCCCCATCCTGTCCTTTTTAATAGCAATTGATGTCAACACGTGCACTGGAAGGAAATTTCTCAGGCCGTGAATGTTCTGGATTGGCATTCTTTGCCGACGCAGCCTGGACACAGGGTTGGAAGCTGGGCTCCCTAAATCCGAGATAAAGTTTCCAAGCATCACTGAGTCCATCTACAGGAAGGCCAAAGCTCTGGCTCTGATCCTTCAGCAGAAGCATACAGAACATAAGAGACAGTGCTGTGTCAGACAGGTGTTCAGTATCAGCAGCAGATAAAGGATGCTTAGGGGAGAAGGAGAGCAAGTTCAGAGGTCTGCCGCTCATGCACTGTCCCAGCTTTTGGCAGTCAGTGGTTTAGGGCTTTTTTTAACTTGGAGGTTGCACCTGGTTTACTGTGTTTAATAGCAAATGTTGAACCCAACCTTTGTGATTACATTCAGTTTTCTCTTGTGCTCACTTCTATCTTTAGCTTTTGCAAGATCCTATGGCTGGGAGTTTCACAACATTGTTACACATTGATTAAAATAGAAAAAAAAGTATTTCTATTTTAGATATGGTGACAGAGATAATGTTTCCCTTGTTTTTGAATTATGAGAATTTGCAAATAATTGTTCCTTACCCACCTTTCCCATAACATTCTTGACTTCATAGTACTCCAGTAGTAGTCTCTAATCAGACAGAAAAATCTCAGTTTATATAGTCTCTCATTTTACAGAAGTCATTCTGATGCGTTTGATTCTTTTTGCTGCTTTTCTCTACACCTTTTCACCTTCTACTAAGTCCTTGTTGAAATGTAGCCAGAACTGCAGGCAGCATTATATATGTAGGCAGATTTAGTGGTGGCTTCTTATCAAAATCCAACTTTTTATTTGCTTTCATGGTTGCTTACTGAGCTGACAGCTTTGTGATGTTTCTGCAGTATCAAGATCTCTTTTCTGGAAGCAATAGCTAATTTGGAGCTCATCAGTGTACACATTTATATAATTTGTGGTTTTTTGTGGACATTAGTTAGCATATAGCGATGGAAATTCAACCAATCATTTTTTCAGCCAATACAGAGTAAAGTAGGAGCCTTCTGTAAGCCCCTGTAGCCAGCTTTTAGTTTTTCCTACCTTGAATAATTTTCTATTATCAGCACACTCAGTCTCTTTCTGGGTCATTATCGAAGCGGTTGAATAGCACAGATTCCAACAAAGATCCTTGAGGGACTTCACAGGAAACCTCTCCACTGATAAACCAACCATACATTTTTATTGCTTTCTAATTATTAATCCATAAAAAGTGTTTCCTTCTAATCACAAAGCATCTTTGCTTCTTTAAAAACCTTTGATAATCCTATCAAAACCTTTTGAAAATTCAAGTGCACTACGTTGATTATACCTATCCACATGCTCACTGGCTCCTCTATGACAATTTTTTCTCTAAAGAAGTAATGCTGGTGCCTCCTAATGACTCTAATTATCCATTTCTTTCTTAATTCTGCTGCCTGCTATAGTTTCTATAAATCTGCTGGACAGTAAGTCAGACTTTCTGGATCACTCCTGAATGCTTTTCGTACCTGGCTTACCTTAAGATTTTTTGTAAAATCCTTGGGTTTACCTCTGTTTCACAATGCTTTGTTTTGCTCACAGTTGTTTTCTTATGTTTTGTGTGTGTTGAAAAGTTCCATGGCAGAGAAAGCTGCTTCTTACTGAGCTCCGAAGAGAATAAACTGAAAAGTAATATGTGTATCAGAGGCAAAGGGAAACCAGAAAGATACACTGAGAGAGCTTCCCAGTTTCAGCCTCTGGACCGCACGTTCTCGGTGAGATCCTGCCTTTGCTGACATCAAAGGGCGTTTTTCTTGGAGTCAAGATCTCACCTTTGGACCGCTGCTGGCTTCCAGCAATACCCTGTTAGCCCACTGCCTGCAGCGGTCACTGACTGTTGACACCACGGGAACTGGGCACACAGCACGTGGACTCCAGGCCATGGCTCTCAGCTGCTACAAAACAGCAGCAGTGCTGTGATTTAAAAAGGAAAGACCATGTTGTGGGGAGGAGGGGAGGCAGGGAGCTACGCATCGGCAGCATTACAGGAGGGAATCACAATGGGAGGCAGTAGGGCCTGGGATCTGGAGGCACCAACGCGCTGAATTCTGCTGGAATGGCTGTTAAGCCTTTCCTCCCCACTGAAAACTTGCAGTCACTGATTCAGCTTTTCTGCAGCTGGAGGTGACTGTTGTCTGTTGTGCCTGCACAGGGACATCTCTCACCGTGGCCTTTTGGTGCTACTTTACCACCACCTGCTAAAGCTGATGCCACGCACACCAGAAAAGCTCTCCACCAGAGTAAAAAGAAATGGTGACTATACATATGCACAAACCTCTAAACTAAAACAGTTCCTACGCTGTCCTGTTACTACTTTACAGAAGCACATGTGGGTGGAAGCAAAACAGGCAACTTCTATGATGTACCACATATGCCAGCAGTGATCGAAGCCTGGAAAACAGCAGGAAGCCAACCTTTCCACCCGAACCATACCATGTGCATCCTGATTTTAAGAATGCAATTAACAAAGCTAAATAATTTTGCTACCACATACCGCACTTCTAGAATCTGCCTTACCCAACAACAAGTGCTAGGAAACAGGCAACATCTGCTAAACAGCATGTATCAGATTCCCTCTGTGCAAGTTGTTCATGAACTTTACAGTGATTTACAGGAGCTCCTTATACTGGAGAATTCTATAAAAAAACTATTTATTTTTCTGGTGCTCTAAAATGAAAAAAAAAAAAGAAAGTTTTGGTACAGTCTTCAATTCTTCTCATTTACTGGCAGTAAAAGATCACTTGGATGCAGGCACTTCCAACAAAAGGCATGTCAATCACATACAAGCTCTGCAGGAAAATTCTGTTTCAAAGATCAGATTCAAATTTAGGATTACCACTGCATTTTTAGGGCACTTCAAAATCATTAAGAAGTGGAAGGAACCAGTGTTCTCCATCCTCTGTTTCAGATGATCTATAAGCTAGTATTTTGATAGCTTTGGAAAACAGTATCATAGCATTGTAGTTATTTCTTTAACAATATAGTCTACAAGTAATGGCAACTTATAGCTGAATTAAACTTACATCTACTTTCTTTCTATGCAAAACTAATTTCAGCTGCATCAGTATAAAAATACGTGTAGAAAAAAGTATTCCTTGAACTCGTATGTATTACAAGTTAAATAAAATTTTTCATTAAAGTGTCTTTAATCTTTATTAACAATAGGAAGGAACAATGTTCACTATCGAATTCTACAGTTTTTAGTGACCCTGTGAAAAAGCCACCTGCACAACTATCGTAACAGCAGCACTTCACCAGGGTGCCACTGAGATGTAGATGTGCCTGTGGGTAGACAAGGACTTCTGTACTTTGAATTCCTCACATAGCAGGTTAAAGAACTATGGACAGAGGCAGCTTAAATGCTTTTTGGGTGGTGGAGCTCTCAAGAGAAAATTTTTTGGCAGATTTCTTCGTTCATGCACATGCATATGTTCCATGCAATGACGTTTGAGAGAAAAATACCGTACAAAGTGAGGACAATACCTTGTAAAACAGCAATGCTATAGGTTATTTATTATCAAGATGATACTGGGAAGACAAGCGTATTTAGTTGTTAAGTTATAGAAAAGAGAAGAAGAACAAAAAGAGAACACTTTAAAAGGATATTCTAATTTTCTCCAACACACCCCTTTTTGTGATCAGCCTAATGTGCAACCTTACCCCTTGGGGGATGTGGAGGATAGCCAGTGAAACCCCTGGGAGGGCTATTACAAAGGCACACAAGAAGTCTGTGAGAAGTTCAAGCATTAGTTTAAAGGAAAAAAAAAAAAGCCCCTGTGGAAATTTGTTGCATGTTGTTAACACATTTCTACAGGCTGTATCCTGTTACACTCTGTACCAAGTATTGTAGGAGGTTTGTAGTTACCTGTGCAGCACACCTTCATTTGCATTTTGCCTCAAGAGCAGACAATCCACTGAATAACAAAGATTCAACTGAGGTTTATAAAGGTCATGAGTGGAAGAATCCCGCCATTCCTCAGGTAAGGACTATTCTTAACTACAAGGCAGTTGTTTTCAGCTAATAATGTTCTTATAAATATTAACAAACAGAAAAGCAAGCCACTGCCTGTTCCTTAAAATACCATCTTGTACAGCAGCTGTTTTGCTTATCCCAAGAAGACTTTTAGAAACAGTATCATGCTTTGTGTTTTAGCTCACAGCCCTTTGCATTTGGTTTATGCCACTTCTAGTTGTTTTTTTTTTCCTTCAGATTTAACAACAATCATCAAGCAGATGTTAACCTGACTTCATTGCTTATCTGTTTGATCACTGCCATGAAGTCTAGTTGGAGGCAAGTTAGCCTCAATGACCTGCATGACGGGGCAGGGTGTACCATCAGCAAGTTTGCAGGTGACACAAAACTGGGAGGAGTGACTGACATGCCAGAGGGTCATGCTGCCATCCAGGGGGACCTCAACAGGCTGGAGAAATTGGCTGACAAGAACCTCATACAGTTCAACAAGGGGAAGTGCAAACTCCTGCACCTGGGGAGGAACAACCAGTACACCCTGGCGGCNGCTGCATTAGGAGGAGTGTTGCCAGCAGGTCAAGGGAGGTAATCCTTCCCCTCTACTCAGCACTGATGAGGCCACACCTGGAGTGCTGGGACCAGTTCTGGGCTGCCCAGTGTTGTACGAAAGACATGGACATATTAGAGAGAGTCCAATGAAGGGCCACAAAGATGATGAAGGGACTGGTGCACCTCTCCTCTCAGGAAAGGCTGAGAGCTGGGACTGTTCAAGCCTGGAGAAGAGAAGGCTCAGGCGGGATCTTATCAAAATGTACAAATACCTGAAGGGAGAGTGTAAAGAAGATGGAGTCAGGCTCTTTTCAGTGGTGCCCAGAGACAGGACAGCAGGCAATAGGCACAAACTGAAATACAGGAGGTTCCCTCTGAACATCAGGAAACGCTTTTTCACTGTGAGGGTGACTGAGCACTGACAGAGGCTCCCCAGGGAGGTTTTGGAGTCTCCATGCATGGATACTCAAAAGCTGTCTGGACATGGTCCTGTGCAACTGGCTGTAGGTGATCCTGCTTGAGCAGGGGGTTAGACCAGATGACCCTCAGAAGTCCCTTCAACCGCAACCACTCTGTGATTTTGTAATTTTCCCCTTGATATTCTCATTTATCCAGCAAATAAACTGAACATACGAATTGCTGCATACTGAGACGCCTAATGTGGTTGTGGCCTATGACAAAGGAGCATTTTGTCCCAGGCGAAATCTAACCGATATGGTCTGCCAATCTATAAATCTTTGCAAATACATATAAAGCTTCACTTTGGAAGACAACACCAATAAAACCAAGGACAACCCCAAAGAACAGAGATGCTTTGGTTGAAGAGCAAATAATTTGATATTTGCCTCCTGAAAGTTTTTTTATCTGATGAAGCTTAACCTCAAACCATGTTTGACAAAGATCAGATTCAGCCTGAACCAGATATGTTGTGGGCTGTTACATTATAGTTACAGGCTGTGGCCGCTGAAAACATGGGCTATGCCGAAGTCTGCTATTCTGTAATTTAAAATACATCTTCATTCTCAGCTAAATGCAAGTAAAATAGTACCAGATGCTACTTACGATCAAAGGGACCATCCCAATAAAGGATAACCAAAACACCAAAGAGCAGACAACTACAAGGAATTACTACACCATACATCCTGCATTTGGCTTTAAAGTTTTGCTGTCTCACAAAGTTCAGATGCAAGGAATTGTGTTTGCAGTTTTAATAGAGAGTAGTCAGTTTTATGACCAATATAAACATACATCATGATGGGTGTTGAAGAATGTGCAAGAAAACCTTTCCCCTAGAGGCACAAGCTGACCAGTCAAGGTGGCATCATCCCACACATACCACTGCCAAGATTCTTCATAACTGACTGGATACATCATAGAGATGTTTCATCTCCCTGTGAGGTGTCAGAAGTTCCTGGGTTCAAAGATTAAAGATAAATATGCCATATACTCTAAGGATCTGATGTGGTATGGTGACTCTAATCTTTCTCTGTTCTTGAACAACAGGGACTGCTCCACACCAAGATGAGTCTGGAGAGCTCTGTGCATATGCATCGACATGGAGTAAAGTGCAGGTCATCTTGCTTTTCTGAGTACCTCACTCATCGTCTTAAGGAGGAAGAAGAAAAACTTCAATATCCCAAGCTATGCATGAACACACAAATAATTAGGGCAATTCAAACCCATTTGAGTAAGTAACTATGAAGTCTAAATGCAGCACTTCTGGAAGAAGCTAGCTGTGAGTTTATATTTAAATGTCATAATTCAAAGAATGATAAAGATGTTTCCATAAGGTGATAATAAAAAAAAAGGAGGTATTTAAAACATATACAGCACATTCATTTAATACTGCATGAACATAGTACTCTTCCAGACAAGAGAGAAACCTCACTCAAAAACTTCCTTAATAAACAAATGGTACTCTGAGTTGTCCACCAAAACAAAGAGGTCCATATTACCTTTCGAAGGGCTTCATATTTTGTCAGCCTAGGGCTCTTTCAGCTTACAAGTTGTGTATATCAACACAAATATTCTACAGAATAGAATAGTTTCTTTGCAAAAACCTAGGCATGGCTGAGTGATGCAGGGAAATTTATAATGTTTTCTTTCTCACTCTAGTCTCAATTTGGCTAGCTATCAGCACAAACCTTGCATGTCAATCTAGCCACTCATCAGTGTTACCTCTGCTTCATGAACAACTGAGAAAGGGAGACCATTAGCCAGATGTACCTCTTGCCTGACAGCTAACCAACCTGATTCAACCAGTTCTGTCCAGTCAAATATCCAGGGAATGAGCCACCTGCCAAAGTTACCAAAGCCTAGTATTTAGCCACTGATACCTCTTGCAACAAATGTATTATGTTCACTCCATTTAAAACACCAACTATTTCAATGGGATTTCTAATCACACATACACAGAGCTGTAAGCTCTCTACCAAAGTTACTTAATGGTAATGACAATGACAGTGAATTATACCAGGCCTTGCTTGGCGATGCAGACTTTTGCTGGAGGGTTTAGGTCATCCTAAGTTGTCCCAGAGAATCAGGTGGAAATTGCTGCTGAGACAGCAAAGCCCTTCAAGTCATTCAGTGAACAGATCAAGTATTTATGCTGTACTTGCATTATTCTCCAAAGCTTCATAGTGTAGTCAGCTCTCACACAACACCAGCTTCACCACCATTTTATTGCAGTCAGAGATTTCTGGGATGAATCTGAGTGGTATGAATCTCCTGCAGCTGTGAGGACCATATATCTTCCAGGCCGAAAGGGCTTTCAAAGGCAGGGATAACTCTGCAATAAGATTTTTCAGTTACATTCCTCTTACAATTCTTACATTATTCTCTCACTTTCTATTCCTGTGCACCAAAGGAGGGCCTGATTCATTATGTTACTGGCCATGGCACAGAATTACTGTGTGTGAGGAAGCAAGTGCCAAAGTCGCAGTTTGAATGCTATCTGTACTACAGTAGTAGGGACAAAAATGTCAGAGAGGCTGTGGAACAACATTATCTAAACAGACCTGAACTCTGCTGGCATTTTCTTCCATAATACTGGAGCTTAAGGTAAGGGAAGAGCTGTGGATGTCATCTATCTGGACTTCTGTAAGGCCTTTGACACTGACCAGCTGTCGTGGTTGACAAAGCACCACGATGCGGCTCGCTCACCCCCCACCCCCTCGCCTGGCCACGTTGGGATGAGGAGAAAATACAAAGGCAGGCTTGTGGGTCGAGACAAGGACTGGGAGGGATCACTCCCCACTTATGGTCACGGGCAAAACACAGGCTCAACTTGGGAAAAAAAACCAAAATCAATTTAATTTACTACAAATCAAAACAAAAACAAAACACAAGGGTATTAGGAAGGGAAACTAAACATCAGAACAACCTCCCCCCCACCCCTCCCGCCTTCCCGGCTCAGCTCCATTCCTGGTTCTCTCTCCCTCCTCCCCCCGGCGGCGCAGGGGAAT